>JAPQRP010049719.1:0-12296 GCA_037367295.1 Apogon hyalosoma | reverse complement strand
GAACTGGTTGGTGTATACTTGTAGGTGTGTGTGTGTGTGTGTGTGTGTGTGTGTGTGTGTGTGTGTGTGGTGGGGGGGGTAACTCAGGGCCCCCGGGGCACTTGGCTGTGGCGTTGGGGTGTGCGCTGGCCCACAGCAGGTGGTTGTCTGGGGCAGCCTGATCTCCCGGAGTGTTGGGTGGGGCCCCTGCTGGGGGGGACGGGTGTCTCTTGGGCCTTGGGGGCCAGCGCCTTGCTTGCCCTTGGGTGGCCAGCCCCCAGTGGGGGCTTTGGCAGCTGGTGTCCTTGGCCCCCTGGGGCCTGTGCTCGGCTGCTGTGGGGTGTCTGGCTGGGCCTCCTTTTGCCCTCTTCAGGGCGGGCTCGCTGTCGCCTCTTGAGGGGGCAGGTTGGACCCCCCTCTCTGTGGTGTGTTCATCACTGATATCACCTCATTCTCTTTGCTTCACTCTGATGCAGTCATTCTGTCACAGGAAATTAATGTGAACAACTGCCATTGTGTGGATTTGTTGCAGGTATCATCTGGGCTGTCAACATTTTTGTTCTGTTTATGCCTTTTTTTTTTTTTTCTGTCTTTTTGCCCAGTTTGCTCAGTTCTTGTTCTGGTTATTGTTGCTATTGTGGTTATCACCATGGTTGTTATTGTTGAAATATTCTTGTGAGGGTTTTTGGCACCTTCTTCTTCCTTGACCCCCCCCCCCATGTCAGGTCCAGCATTGAAATGTGGTTCAACAAGACTCATAATAAAGACAGTAAGGGGAGTAAGGGGAGCCTCAAATGCATTATGAAGTTTCCCTTGGCAAAGCAAATTTGCTCAGCACCAAAAGGCAGTTAGACTACCATTCAGCTGCTATGATGCTGGGCAAGACAAAAAAAAAAAAAAAGCTGAGCTGTTAAATGCAAATGATATTAAAAAAAAAATTCCTTTTAATAACACCCCTTTTGGGTTCAAGGTATCTTCATAATCCTTGAGGAGCAATTTGATTTATAGCCATAAGTACATAAATAACCAACAGTTCTTGTAGATGTAGATTGTTTAGACATCCACCAACAATTTTGCTGCACACCTTAATAATGCCCTGCAAATGAGTTTTATTTTTAATATAAAGTGACGGAGGTAAAAGAAAATGTAAATACAAATTCAATAAAACAAAGCTATAATTTCATAAACATGTGTCATTAAAACTGCAGAATTTCTGGTAAAAAAAAAAATACATGTACTGATGTGCTTTCTTACACAAAACATTGGTGGGGAAAAGTTTCAGAACCATGAACTTATGAATTGGCACATTATACTGTAAAGGGTTAAAAATCACTATTTCAAATGGCAGGCACCTCCTCACTAAAATCATGGACATTAAAATGATCTTAAAATACATAAAGCTCAATACAGGTTGTATAAAAAAAAAGACTCTCCAAAAAGTATTCACCAAATTTACATTTGAACATTTTCATGAAATGTCTTTGTTTGCATATGTTGGTATGGACATCCTGCTTTGGTCCACACCAAAATGTATTGCGTAATTGCATGCATGACTGAACACAGGCCCAGTTTTTAGTGGGTAAAATATTTTTTCCTCCAAAAAATTAAAGGGTTCAAATTGGATGAAAAGTCTATAACTGTGATGCGAAATGTGAATTTTTTGTTTTTCTCCACTGCGATACTCAGAACTATTTGTTTCCTGTTATTTGCACTGGGGCAGTGGGTGTATGGAAGTGTGAGGGAGGGTCACACAGTGGTTTGCAAGTGATCACTACCCAACCACACCCTTAAGAGGATATTTCGCGGAGCAAGTCACTAACCTACCAAATTTTTATCCACAGCCTGAATGAAAGGAGTTACATGAAAACGTCAGAAGTATGAAGCCCACATTATGCTGTGACTACCCTAGCTCAAAACACTACCACTTTTAATTAGGTGTAAAGAATTTGTGGTTGTCATTTTTCTTGTTGGCCTGTGTTCAGTTGGTTACACAAGCAATCTGACCCCAATCTCAGACCTGGTACAGGTGATTAGGTGGAAAAACATGCCATGCCCCTCTGGCATGTTCGATGCCTCCCAATGTACATGTCCAAGCACATGAAAGGCTGTCCATCGCAACAGTGCAAATGGCAGGAAACAAAGGGTTAATCTGAGTATTGCAGTGGAGAAAAAACAAAATTCACATTTTGCATCACAGTTTTAGACATTTCATCTAATTTTAATCCTTTAATTTTTTTGGAGGAACATTTTTTTTGACCAGCTGGAAAATGAATCTGTGTTCAGTCATGCATGAAATTTTGCAATAAATTTTGGTATGGCCAGAAACAGGATGTCCATACTAACATATGCAAACAAAGAAATTTCATGAAAATATTCTATTGTAAATTTGGTGGATACTTTTCAGAGAGTCTACTTTTTTTATACACCCTGTAGTGAGGGTTAAGTCAGTTGTCCCATTCACAGATATTGTAAATTTTTTGGACTGTTTTTTTCTCTTCCTCAGCCCCCTTAACTGTCCCAAAAAAAAGTCCAGACCCTTGGAATTAAAAGTTGAACAAGACTGACAGCCCCAGTTTACAATGATTAAAATCCCCTATTAAAAAGGTTGCACTGTTTTGGTCTTAGTTCTTTTCAGTTCAACTGGACTGGTTTAGTTTCGTCTCTCTCATCCAAGTGATTTCTTCAGTTCTAATAACTGGTGGGGGAAACTGGATTTATAAATCTGCGGGGGGGAGTGGTTTGATGGTGTTAATCCCAATTTAAGTGTTAGGGTCATAAGGGGGGTGTGTCCTTGGGGGTAGAGATGTTGGTGGGTATTGTGTGTGAGTTTCAGGGTCGTTGGCCAGAGGGGTAGGTCACTGTCCGAGTCCTTCGGGGGGTGGGGGATGGGGGTTTGTTTGGTTTCAGGTGAGTCCATGTGTGGAAAGTTGTTGGTTGAAAACTCTTTGGAAATGTTATTTAAAAGGATGTTAAAGATTTTTGATAAGTATTGTCTCAGACCTGTTCTGTTCAGGGAAGGATTTTCCATTCACAAAAATGGCTTCTTTGACTCCTCTCTCAAACCATTTGTCTTTGGCCAGTATTCTGACATTGCTGTCCTAAGGAGTGTCCTTTTCCTTCCAAGTGAAGATGGACTGCAGTCTTGGCCTGAAGTGGAGGCTCTCCTGTGTTAAGCCATGCATTTATGGAGGGGTTGTTTGTTTTCTCCTATGTATAAGTCCGTATATTCCTCATTGCACTGAACAGCATAGACCATGTTGCTTCGTTTCTCCCTACGTAGTTTGTCCTTGGGAAGTACCAGAGCCTGTGTCTGGGTGTTGGTGGGTTTGAAATATACCAGGATATTGTGCTGGTTGAAAATCCTTCAGTTTTTCAGAGACTCCCACTGTGTATGGAATGACATTATCTTTTCCTGTTTCTGGCTTTTCCTCTGTGTTGTTAGTGGGTTTTTGGTTCCTTGGTTTGGCTTTAATGAACGCTCGGTCGGTAATCACGTGTCTTCAGTGCTTCCTTAACCTGCTGTTCTTCCTTCTTTTTCCCTTCAGCCTCTGTAGGAATTCCTTTTGCTCTGTGGTTGAGGGTTCTGATGAATCCTAGTTTGTGTTCCAGTGGGTGGTGAGAATCAAAAAGAAGATACTGATCTGTGTGGATTGGTTTCCTGTAAATGTCTATGGTTAATCCTCTGTCATTGTTTATGTGGATGTTGCAGTCCAGAAAGGGCAGGCTGTTGTTTTGGACATCTTCCCCTGTGAACATATAAAATATTGAAAATAATTCTAGCACTGTTGCAGGAAATATCGGACCCCGGTCTCCCATAATGCAGATGGTAGCAGAACCTACTGAGCTATCTGTCTACACATGATTTGGGGGTCAAAGTTATGCATCTCAAGGCTCTCCTGTCTCTTGTATTGGAGGGTTAATCTACTGCGTACATGCCATTTATACTGATGGTCTACATGGTAAAGGGAGTTAAATCTAAGCAAGACTAAAGTCTAATCATGATGAGACAACTATCTATTCAAGCAGCATTTGGATCTACATGAAAAACTAACAGGCAGCCACAGAAGATATGTAATGTATTATTATAATACAGTGGAAACTAGATAACTGGATGGACTGAATATTAAAAATCTTTGAGTTATCACGTAACACAGCCAGTGATTGAGTGAAACCCACAAAGTTATCAAACACAGGCCTATACCTCCACTGTATCCTGGGGATCCTGCACAAAACTAGGATTCTGTTATCCAGGATAACTGAGTAAGCCGCGCTCAACAAATCCAAACCAAGACCATCCAGGCTTAACTGGTTGCACAAAGACCAAGCCAGGATGAACAGACATGGATTCATCAAGCCAGGTGTAAGTAACCCTGGATAAGTGTGTGCACGCGGCTTCCTCAATAGACCCTGACATCAATCACAGATTCACCGGTTCACCATGGCAACTAGAGTAGCGTACCTTTCCCGGTCAGACGTAAAACTCTTCATTTCGGTTTACGAGGAAGGACCAAATCAAAAAGAAAGACAACACCACCACAGTTCTAAGACAACCAGAGACTGGAAAAGGACTGCAGACCACCTGATTGAGGAAGTAGAGCACAAACACACAGACTGCCCCAATGAAACCATCACAATTACAATCCAAATAATTAATTAATATCTACGAAAACATAGTTGTACTGATTATGAATCAGTGGAAATTGTCAGTGAAACTTACTATAGATGTGAGTGAAACTGTGTAAATGAAACTGCATCAGACTGGATACCTGATAAATAGATGAACTCACTGAGTTCATTGAATTTTACTTTAATCTGAGCTTTTATGAACATCTACATAGTCAGTAAATTAAATATAGGAAAATACCTGATTTATACTGATAAAATACAAATTACAGAAGATAATATAATAAATATTGATAAATAAGTTAATAAAGGTTAGATATAGAGTAAATTCATTTGTGAACTGACATTAAAGGAGCTCTGGGCCTTTGTGGGTTAATGAACACTGTTCATTGTTTGGTTTAATGGTCTTCATCTTCTCATTTCAGATGGTCAATGCTGACTGTCTCATCAGTGTTGTGTCACAGTGATCTGGTTCGGTCCATGACTCCTGAGTCCATTAGACCTCTGAATCTACCAGCTCCTATCACAAGGTGAGCCACACAACCTCTGAGAATAACCACTGTTTCCATCAGATCTGTGTCCACAATGTCACTGTATTTATGGGGTTTTGTATTGACAGGTGAACTGTCTGATGTGTTTCTGGGGGACAGGGCTTCTACCTGCCAGCCCTTTCTCCTGACACCATACACAGACCCCCAGGAAGAAGAACAGCAGGCCTACAGTCATGACCATGCCTCAGGCCACACTACAATGTGACCTGAGGAAAGAGAGCATGAGTGTATCCAGCGTTTAGTTTGTCTGGTGGGGGGATGTGCTGCTCTGGCTGTAGGATAGCATGCAGATGTGTTAATTGTTCATCTGTGTATCTCTGATGTGTACATCACTCTGGAGAATGACCTTTTTCATATTATTAGCAGTTTCCCAGCATTATCTCTAAGTGTTGCCAATGGTTTAGAAGCACTAGAAACGTGTGTACACCAGCCCTGAAATTGGCGTGGAGCATCGTACATTTCCACGGTCATTTGACTGTTCATATATCTGAACGTGAGAGTGAAAAAGGGCATATGCCACATTTTTGTGCATACACACCCTTTATACATGAAGCCCCAGGCCCTCTACAGAAATGTGACCAGTGACTATTGGATTTATTAATATTTACAAAATATAATTAAGTTGGCCACTGACACATAATACATGACATGAAAGATACATTTCTTTGTACTTTTCTCAAATAAAGATTCCAACTAATTAAATGATCACATTTTTTGTTCTAGAGTATGTCCTAAATTTTCTGAAAATGAAAAAAAAAACAGGGCATTTACTGGTGAACCATGGGTTTAAAAGGTGCGTCTGAATGTATCTGGAAGTTCCAAACTGTGTTTGTAAAACTCACATTAAAAGCAGTGACAGAAGAACTACATACACCCACCACTTTCACGTCATGTATTATGTGTCAGTGGCCAACTTAATTATATTTTGTAAATATTAATAAATCCAATAGTCACTGGTCACATTTCTGTAGAGGGCCTGGGGCTTCATGTATAAAGGGTGTGTATGCACAAAAATGTGGCATATGCCCTTTTTCACTCTCACGTTCAGATATATGAACAGTCAAATGACCGTGGAAATGTACGATGCTCCACGCCAATTTCAGGGCTGGTGTACACAAGTTTCTAGTGCTTTTAAACCGTTGGCAACACTTAGAGATAATGCTGGGAAACTGCTAATAATATGAAAAAGTCATTCTCCAGAGTGATGTACGCATCAGAGATACACAGATGAACAATTAACACATCTGCATGCTACCCAGTGGTGGGTGTATAGAACCATGAATGACTGAACAAATGAATGAACTAGGGGATGTGTCCATGTGTCCTGCCTTTGTTGGTAGCTCAGAAAAGATTAAGAAGTGTTCAGAAAATTAATGAAGAGCATTTTTTCGATTCATAAAAGGATCTCTGCCTGCATTTGGGGCTTATGTTCAACTTATTATTAATATATGTCAACATCATCATCACAAACACCATACAAGTCCCAGTAACAAAGGATACCAATGAGCAAATGGAGGAAATTGTAGGTCATGGTTTGTACTTTGTTTTTATACTGATTGAATATTTCATAAAGAATTTACAATACTTGTGATCTATGGACTTATTCTTCTGAACATTTATATTTTAGAACAATGTTTTGTGATTGTACTTGTTTTAATTTTGTTTATGCAGGGTATTATTTATTACAAGGCTTCTTTTGCTGAAGTTTCCCTTGTAATTTATCATCTAGAACAGTATATGATGGCAGGCAAATGTGATATCAGTTAAAGACACACACCAGCACAGAAAGGGAACATAACCCTCCCACCACCACAGCAGCCCCTCCCCCACTCTGTCACTACACACACCCACACACAGAGCTAATAGCTGCTTAGAAATCACATTTCGTAAATTGCATTGTGGCACTAACCTTTTCTCTAGTAATTAAATGAGAGGACAGGAGGCCTGCCTTAATGAAATCAGCACTTTATATACACTCACACATATACACACAGTGGGTTTTCAGGAATTTAACTGTTCTTGTTGAATTATAGTAACTTCCTGCAAGCTTAAATGGAAACCACAACATGCATAAGACTAACCCTATTCTGTAAAGGTTTTAAACAATATTTTAAACAGTTATTTTACTAATGTATTGACCAAAAATATTAAATAACCATGAAAAAAATCATTGGTTACTATTCTAATACAATTCATTCAATTAAGAAAGTATAAGCTTTTTTATATGAAACATTCATTAATGCTAGTGAATTGGTGAATTGGACTGTGGCTGGAATATCACACTTTGATGCTTTAAAGAACTTTTTCAGCCATTCCTGCTGTTTTAAAGAAACATAAAAAAAAGAGCAAGGGCTGGGTTCTAGAGTGTAGGATCAATAATAGAGCTTGACAACCAACGTCACTGCGCAGTGCATTCTGGAATGTAAACAATAAGACGTCTCCATATTGTATGGCCAGGTGAAGCTAAAGCTATTCAGTCTACAGTTGAAGCAAGTCAGTATGTTGGAAGGTCAATTGAATGAAAAAACTATACCATACAGACAAACTCTTACCAAACACGAGAAAACGGTACATGGAAAAGATTGCCATAACTGAAATTATTAATCCGTACAAGGTGCCTGCGAAATGATTCACCAGTAAAACACATGGAGTTGGATCAATAATAGTGGATGGAGACACTGGGTTTATGTTCAGTTAATGAGAGTTCACTGAAAGTCACTTTTTCTTTAGTTTTCTCTGTTTATGATTCAAGATTCAAAGTGTTTATTATGTCATGTGTACAGTACAGAAAAAGGTTTTCCTGTACAATGAAAATCTTACTTTGCTGTCCACACTGAATGCCACAAGAATTTAAGTATAAAAAATTAGAACAGAATAATTTAACTGGGAAGTTAGACAACCAAAACAAAGTGGCATTTAAAAATGGCATGCAGGAGAAAAAGAGCATAAAATATAAGCTACTAATTACTAAGAAAAATATATATTTACATAAATGTACAACATCTAGTAATTGTGCCAACTGTCAGAGGTAAATGGCATACAGCATGTGCAAAACTGCCTGAGAAAGGGGGAGATGTGCAAAATTGTCAGAGATAAACAGTATGAACAGTCAGAGATAGCAGTATGATAAATGATAAACAGTATGATATATAAGGTGCATAAAGCATCAGAGAGATATAATAACACTCAACGTTAATCTGAGCTTTTCTGAACATCTACATCATCAGTGAATTCAATATAGAAAAATACCTGATTTACACAAACAAAATGCAAAATACAGAAGAGAATGGCATAATAAATGGTGATCAATCATTTAAGAAAGGTTAAATATAGAGGAAAAATTCATTTGGGAACTGCCACTAAAGTAGCACTGGGCCTTTATGGGTGAAAATACAGAGCTTTGTGGGGGGGCGTTAAGTTTTTACTTAACTCAAAGTATCACCCTGTTACTTGAAATATGGTACTTGAATTTTAGCAATTCAAAATAGCTAATTCACAAGCAGCTTTACATTGCACTTTGTGGGAGAATTTTTATTCAGTCACTCACTCAACAAGTGCATGTGTCCTCTGGCCTTATAACAACACTTGGGCACATTAAGTAATATAAAACAAACATGAAACTATTTTATCAAGAAGGACAACCTCCTCATCCTCACATGGAAGCAACAAACTGATTGGTGTTCTGTAACAGTGTGTACTTGTTGTGCAAGCTACCTATTACCCTTTCAACATGGATCCTAAGGTGTGCAATAGCATGTGTCTTTTCTACATTTTTTGCATCAAGTTGACATCTGTCTTTAGTGAAAGCAACCTCAGCCCCATGCTCATCTTCCTCTGTAGCTCCGGCTTCATCCCCATCCCCTGGTTACTCATATGACACCTATGTTGTCTGTGGGCATGTTGGTCTGATGATATGGCTGCCACTTCAGAGAGACCCAAATGGAGGGTTGGAGCCCAGTCTGGATGAGTATTGTCCATCGCATATGCTGGTTTACCTTTGGGAAGACAAAAGTATCCACATTGAAACAAAGATCGCAATTGTCAGTGGACAGCAGCGCTTCGTTTCAAACTTAATTTATATGGCAAACCATACTGTTATAATTCAATATGCTTTACTCATCCCCAGGAGGATAATTAGTTTGAAAGAGAGTAGGGCACAAAAGTCTCATAACTGAGATGGCAACATAGTGAGTGTCTGGTTCAGTTCTGGGTAAAAGGTGTATGTTTTTAAGTCACCAGTGTTATAACGTGTTTCACTTACAGTGATTAAAAACAGTCTCTATTTCTGACAAAGTTACACCTCGCTTCAAATGTCTGAGTGGTTCAGCAGAGTGTTTTGTTCCGATTCCATTTATGCAGCTCCCGTTATTTGTGCTAGCCTTGCTAAGCTAGCCTACTTTGCTACAATAACAACAGTGTTAATCCATGCTCAGTCACAAAATGCAGAGGAACCTATAGCTACTCCTCTCAGGAAAAGAATAAAATGAGAATACAATCATTTGCCAACTAAAATTTGTACACTTACCTGAATGAAAATTCCTGGAACACACTTTCAACAATAGTGGAATATTAGCAAACTGTACATCGTACTGAGGAGACCCAGGCGATCCATCTCCACATGGTAACATCAGAAACAGGACTCCCTTGGTTCTGTTTCCAAGCAGGAAAACCATAAAAAGAAAGTCTGCTGTCTCTTTTTTGGCCTTGCCAATCATGTGAATGGACATTACATCCTACTGTTAACGGGTTCTTTTATTGGAAGCTCCAGGGATGAGTCTGGATTTGTCTTGGCCTCAAAGTTAACAAAATGTATTCAGATCACAAATGAGATGGATATTCATTGCTGGGGACTCAGGAAACAATGTGCTCCGAACGTAAGATGAATTGTACATTTATTTTCCCTATGGGCGGGCTCACTTGTACAAATGGGTTGGTCTTTAACTTAACGTTATCTTTATTCGAGCAGAGGTGGGGCCTCAACTCTAAGGGCACTTTCACACAGCATACTTGAGTCCATACTGTACTCAGGTATGTTCACACCTTTCCCGCAGATGTTGCATTCACACGCGCGCCCCGGGCCTGAGTACGAATGGGTGTTACACAGCCGAAACATTAGGTGGCAGTGTGGAGGGAATTCAGTCGCTATCTAACAAACGCGACAGTTAGAAGAAGACAAACCCTTACCTATGTGTTAGCCTGTTTGAAGCAAAGAGAAGAAGAGTGACCTTCATTGTCCCTGATATATCACCGAGTGGTTCGGTTGATAAGGTGAGCCTGTGCCACACAGATCCAAGACTTTTTCAGGAGACAATAGGAGCGCCATCCATGGTTTCGTGGTGCTTAACCCACTTTCGTTGTCGGAATGGTGATGAGGTCACTTCTGGACTCGGCACAGATCGCATTCACATGGCATCGTACCGTGCTGGAGTACGGGTGGCCTGGACCCAGGACCACCTTCTCAACTGGACTCGGGCACAGTACTTGAGCACGGAATGGTTGCATTTGCATGGACAAAATTAAGCGGACTTGGGTACTTAGCGTACTCGGGTACGGACTCAAGTACGCTGTGTGAAAATGCCCTAAGTAAACTTATGCCAACAATAAGTTTACTTCTTATCACCTATATTTGACAATACTATGTGTGTTAATATGTGTGTTTAGATGTGTATCTAAAGGAAGAACAGAAGATAATTAACTGCTATGCATACAGATGTTTCCTATCTTAACAAGCTCAACATACTGACCAAAATATTTAAACTAGAACAGGGTAAAAAATAAATCCTGGTCACAAAGAACTCATCACTAATATTACTGAAATAAAACTGATTAAATAAATGAATCCTATGTTAAAACATTAACTACGTACTAATAAAACAATTCTTCCTAATACTTCAATATCTGAATTAAAATAATATTTCACAACAACACAACACATAGTGCCCATTATCAAAACTTATCAATGTCCAATAGTAGTCAGCTGCAAGTGGCCATACAATATGGCGATTTCTTCCATAAACCCCCACAGCACTATGGCTGTGATGTCACGCTGCCATTCTCTGTTGCTGCAAATCACACATCTCCCTCTCACTCATCCTTCTCCCTGAATGATTTCCTTATTCTTCCTCTGCTCAGTTATTCTTTTATTGTACATTTACTTTGGTGCCAGACCATTTCTTTCATACCTAGGCTAGAGTCTTCATCTTAGGGGACACAGAAATGGACAGTTTCTTTTGTCCCAAATGTTTCAGCTTCCTCAGTCATGAAATTCTTCACCACTTCCTCCATTATTTACTCTGAGGGAAAGTGTTTATATGGAGAGATGAGGACATGACTGTATGAAGACAAATGGCACATGTCTGTCAATTTGGAACAATTCTGATTCACTAACATGCAGACATGACCCTTAATTGGTCAGTATACAATTGTCATGAATCCAACAATACTTCTCTCTAGTGTCATAACCTATTGTGGTCATTGAGTTGCTGCACTGATTAATTCAATTCAATTCAATTCAGTTTTATTTGTAGAGCCCTATATCACAACAAGGTTGTCTCACAGGGCTTTACAGAGTTAGTTGGATATAAACAAACAACAGTCAAAGACACAGCAGATGAGGGAAATGGATTAATGTCCCAGGCATCCCCTGTCCTTAGACCCTCCTTTTCGACAAGGAAAAACTCCAAAAACCCAGTGGGAAGACAGAAACCTCGGGGAGAACCACAGTGAAGGAGAGATCCACTCTCATGGACAGACAGGCTATAGATGCACCAGGACTGATGGACGTCCATTTACAGTTCCAGTCTATAAGGATGCAGTAGGGCAGGGGCACATGAGGGGGTCCATCTAGTCAGATGAGACAGGTTAGGGTGAGATGGACCATCCAGACAGGTGAGGGTGTAGGGGGAGGGTCCAGGGTCACAGGATGGCACAGATGAGTCACCTCAGATCCCATCGTCATTGCGCCCCAGGCGGCTTTAAGTGAAAGAGTAGCCACTCCCCCAGAGGGGAGTGGGGACAAGGGACATCAGGTGAATAGTAAAGAACAGACTAACTAAACTAGACACTCGAAATTATAGGTACAGACAAAAGTGGTACGTAGTACCAGGAACAGGTGATAGGACTCAGTGCCTGTACTTCCCCCAG
>JAPQRP010049718.1:0-12297 GCA_037367295.1 Apogon hyalosoma | reverse complement strand
AATGGACTGTACCAAAACCAGTGGACTGTACCAAAACCAATGGACTGTACCAAAACCAATGGACTGTACCAAAACCAATGGACTGTACCAACACCAGTGGACTGTACCAACACCAGTGGACTGTACCAACACCAATGGACTGTACCAAAACCAGTGGACTGTACCAAAACCAATGGACTGTACCAAAACCAATGGACTGTACCAAAACCAGTGGACTGTACCAAAACCAATGGACTGTACCAAAACCAATGGACTGTACCAACACCAATGGACAGTATAAATAACAATGTCCAGTGCCAGTACTAATACACAGTACCAATACCAAAGTACCATACAAATATACCAACGTTCAGCACAAGTGCAAATAGATGGCACCAATACCAATGGACAGTACCAGTAAAGACATGATTTTTCATACATTTCATTGACATATTGCCCATTTTATCCCAGTGACTGGGTTTGGATCGGCTGATAAAACAGCCGTTCTCTGAACTGGTGGTGCTAAAATGGTTTTCAAAAAGATAATGCACTTTTTTTTTTTTTTTAATCAGTTGCCCTTGCTCCTGTCTTTGCTAAATAATTCCTGGCTGGCATACTTCAGTCCTCTGGAGTTCAGAGGCGGCTCTTATCCATGCAGGCCGATGCTCCGGGTTTCTGCTCGACACCCCGGAGTCACATCACCCTTCGCACTTCAAGGTCAGCAGACAGGTGGAATACGTACGATCACGCAACTTCAGCCGGCGCCGTTTCTGGACGGTTTCGGCTTCAGCGTTTCCACTTCGCCTGCTCTGTGTGTGCATTTGCCATCGCTCTGATGTCATGATGAATGGGCGTCCGACAAAAGCGTAGAGAGAAAGAGAGAGAAGGGGAGAGCAAAAGCGATCTCTCCTCTGCTTTTTATCGCTCTATTTCATCATGGAAATCACCTCATTTACTCTGAGCACTTCTCCATTCATCTCTTATTGTCACTGGCAAAACCCATTTTCCATCGGCGTCGGTGCCATGTGTGTGAGAGTCAAAGGAATGCTGGGAAATGCCGGGCTTCCTGCACACCGCTGTGTTTATGAGAACGCGCTGCACAATCTGGTGTTAGAAAACAACCGTATCTGTCTGACCTTTGAAGGCACTCGGACTTTAGGTTTTCATTTTGGAAGAACACCTTCCTGGATTAGATACTATAGAATTTCATGATGGAACTTTTTTATGTCACTGCCACATTGCAATTTTTATTTTTATGATTACATTTTAAAATATCTTATTTTAACACTTACAGTTATATATGTACCATTTATACGTATCTATTAACCCATAAAGGCCCAGTGCTACATTTGTGTCTGTTCCCAAATTAATTTACTATATATCTAACCTTTCTTAAATGATTTATCACCATTTATTATAATATTATCTTCTGTATGTTGTATTTTATCAGTATAAATCTATATATATTTAATTTACTGATCATGAAGATGCTCGTAAAAGCTCAAATTAAAGTTGGGGGCATTATATCAAAAACAGAAAACTGCAGAAAAAGTGACTATTTCAGTAAAATCCATCATTAACTGAACATAAACCCAGTGTGTCCATCCACTGTCATTGATCCAGCTCCATGGGTTTTACTGGTGAATCAATGTTGTAGAAGATGATGGTGTTTCCACGGTAACTACGGAGCCTCTGAACGTCCAAATGGGTCGTATCTGATGACCACGAAAAGATGACGAACTGCATTTTACACCAATTATTTACATGTATTGATAGGATTAATGGATGAACAGGTATTAAATGGTTTAGATCAGTAGATGGTTTTGGTTGGTGATGGATGTTTGGGTCTTCATGGGTTAAAGACTTACGTGACCGTTAATAAAAAGTCTCATCATTGGCTTTTAAACGCTCAAAGTTGGATGGACAGGTCTTTTAACACACAGATTAAAACACTGGTATTCTTTTATCTATAAATGTATTTTATTTCTGCTTCCGTCACATTTACTGGTCTACATCTGCTGGACTGACTTAAATAACCACAGTCTCCGGTCCCAGTATCTGTTACCTCTACATGTTCCAAAAAGTCAGAACAGAAGTGGGAAAGAAAGCCTTTAAATGTTCTGCTCCCACTGCCCGGAACGACCGACACAAGGAGATTAAACTGAAGGAACTGGTCTCTTTAACTACATTCAAACTCATTTTAATTGAAAACGATTAATCAGGATGTAGATGTTTTTCCAGTTGACTGAATCGGGTTCTGATTTGAGATGTTTTTAAGGAGCACTGTTGTTATACTTTTAGTACATTTTAAAATAATGGTGGTGTTTTATATGTATGTTCTTATTTTAGTGTTTCATGTAATGTTTTAGGACTGACTTTTATCGTGTTTTAAGTATATTTTTAGTGTGGATGTAAGGCTGTGATTTCTATTTTGTGTAACTTCGGCTGCTGTTCACTTGGCCAGGACACTCTTGAAAAAAGAGATTTTATCCTGGTTAAATAAAGGTTATAAAATTTAAAAAAAAAAAAAAAAAGTGATTTCATTTTCTTTTACTTTTCTTAAGCCGCGTTCCCACTACATGGTACCGGTTCGACTTGACTCGACTCATGTACCAGGTACTATTCCTGGAGACCGTGCCCATTACAGAATACTATCGATGAGTGAGTCAAGCCGGTACCACATAGTGGAAGCGCAGCATTAGGCCTCTTTTTGCTTCTTCTCAGTTGCATACTGTTATTATGGAATACAATAGAATTGGATTTATTATCAATGCAAAACACAAGTAGTAAGAGTGCAACGGCATCTTGTTTACAGCTCTGTAAAGCGCTCAAAACAAAAACAATTAAAAAACATGCCAATCTAAATAGAGGGGAAGTTGAGGTAATAATTGTACAGTATGGTTATTTTCATTTTGATTCATTCCAATCTACATGATTGGAAAGGAGCAGGATGAAGAAAACTTATTATAATACCCGCCCCTTTCTTGAAACATCTGCGTACATCAGATAAGTTGCCGTTACAGTACAGTTTACATGACAGTCAATGAAAATAAAACAATCCAAAATCCATAAGTAAAACTATTTCATGACATGCTTTTATAAAGCTTCTCTATCCTCTCCTTATACAACCTCTTAAATCGAAAAATATTTGTACAGCTCTTCTCTTCCATTGCCAAAGAATTCCACATTCTGACACTCACGACAGAAACCCACATTTACTTTACATTAGTCCGAACCCTTTGCCGTTTGAAATTAAACCTCCTTCTATGTTTTTCATCCTGTGATCCTGGTATTTGTTCATAATGCCCTGGTGTCTTTTTCCAACTGCTGACAGAAGTGAATGCAGGTCTGTAGACGTTTGGAAGGTGATAACATCAAGCAACAGAACACTGAGGAGGAAGTGGATGTGGCAGTTAGAGACAGGAAACGACGGCTCATGACCTGTTTCATGCTTTCTAACAAACCCTTTTTACCCTGATGGTGAATCCCATGATGTTTGTTTAGCTAAATCTAAAACCAAGACTTTAGACTTAAACTGAACCAAACATTTATCTAGAAATTTTATACTTGGCAGTAAGAGGTAAAAGATCCACAAAAACACTGTAACACTATAAAAACTATGTAAAGCAGCTGGATGTAGTGTTTCTACTGTCAGATAATGAGAAGAAAAAAAAAAACTACCTAAAATGATCATTATAGTGTTAAGAATAAAGAGCTGACAAAAAGGCTGACACTATTATTGTATTCCGTATTATTGATTTTGCTGTTTTTTTCTTCTTTTCTTTCTTCTCCTCTCCTTTCTTTCCCTTAATCTTCCTTCTATACTATTATTTAAAACCCTTTAGTGAGTCCTCATTTTTGTGTATTCACATCCTGTGACCGTTTTACTTCTTAGACTGTCAAATTTGTTTTCATTCCCTCTTCTGTCTCCACATGAACATGTCCAACCTGCACAAAATAATCATAAATAATCATACCTATGCACATACTGGATTGAATTTATTTCCAGTGATGGGCCAGGGAACTATGTGACCACTAGAGGGAGTAGTGAGTCACCCTGCCAGTCTTTTATTGTTAAAAACTATTCATAGAAAAATGTACGTATTACACTAAAAATAATAGTAAAACTAGCGCGTTGACACATGGGGATCCACGGCTTCTAGATGTGGTAGTTTTTATGCTGTTGTGTATTCGTGCATGCTGCACCGCATTTGTCCAGCAGTCACCGCCAAAGCGTTCCGCCATAGCAACGTGATTGTAAGGGTTGTGTATCCAAAATTACTAATATCTCCCCAAATATTGGTCCTATCAACTTGTTTTCGCTAGTCTGTTCCTTGACCAAAAACACATAAGTATGACAAACTGCAGCAGTCAGCTGTGTATGGATTTTGTGTGAATCCTGAGACACACAAACACACACACGTACACACATAGAGGTCACTTGGCTTTTTTTTTTTTTTTTAATATAGATGACAGATATGGACTGTTAGGTGTAGTGGGGTAGAAAAATAAAACACTTTTTTCAATATTTTCGGTTAAATCATCACTTGTGTCAATGCTCGGAGTAGTTTGTGACCATAGTGGACATTTATTTACAGAAGCCTATGAACACTGGGATCAGGTCCTGATGGAAGTCGATAATAAACACTGCAGGATCAATGGCAAATCCACAATACAGGGTGTCCCAAAAAATGGACGTCATTTGAGATGTCCATATCGGAGTGACTGCATGGTCAGGAGAAATGATACTTAATAGGACTGATTTTGGACATAAAACGTTTTATTCTACAAATTTCAAACAAAAAAATTCTGTTGGATGGCGATTTTACGATAATCCAAAGTTATTCCAGATGTTCAATGTGTGCGCCGCTTGTGACGCAGCACACATCCAGTCAGTAGTTTAGTCCTTTTTTCCTTCCTCTGGAAACTTCTTATACCACGTCCAAATCTGCTTTCCTGTTTGCGCTTGTTTATGAAATTTTCTAACAAATTCTCGTTGCGCGTTCACATTTGTCTGAGTTTGTTCATACTTCAACACACAGAAGGCCTTTTCTGTTGCATTAAACGGCATGTCTATTCCTGAAAGCACAACAAGAATAATGATTACACTTTTTTGAGCAAAAAGAGCAAACAAATGTAAACAAATTATTAGGTGATGAAATGACGTCACATTTTTTTGGGACACCCTGTACATTAACCTGTAAATATTAAAGCTGAATGACCTGAAACTGGAGTGAAAATGTCCGTATTCTTGCAGCTCTTTCCTCTTTGTCCAAATCAAAATGCTAAATATGTAAACATATGATGGTAGCTATGGTTCCCACTGTAAACATGGACTCCATATGTGGCTGCTACTGCTACTCTACAGATATACTATGGATGCTCCTCGAAAATGTGGTCGTTTCAGCAGAATATGTCATCTGCCTTCATCCAGAAATAAATCCGAACACTTAAAATTAAGAGCATGATGTAAATCTCTGCGGGGAATAAGCGCCGTTATCCCTTACGTAACATAATTATGCATCAGTTTTGCCAAACCTAGCTCTTTCTCTTACATCAGATCAGTGTCGTTCATACCAGCGTGTTTGTTTTCACTCTCTTTTTTTTTTTTTTGCAGTGCAGCACAGGGTTAGAGTTACATCTGCTGAGAATCTAATCAGTGCCTTGCTGCTTCTATTCCATGTTAGGCTAGGGGTCCTCGGCTTGGGAGGCTGCGTGAGCTGCTTAATGACATGAATACGATTAATAATTCAGAACGAACCCTGTGTGGGTCTAAACAGAAATGCGCCAGCGTTCGGTGAATAGCAGGAGAGCGGCGGCGGCGGCAGGGCACTTGGAGTAATCTGACATGACAGCATTCACCTCGGATGATAGAGAGTGGAAGAAAACTATCAAAATGCTTATAAATATCTTATAGAGCCACGGAGGAGCTGCAGAGGAGGGGGAGGCTGTCAGATACGCTGCAGAGGCACATGCAACACTCCTGATGATGGTGTGTGTTTGGGACTCAGCCCTATGTTCGACACACACGACAGGAATGTAGTTCCATATGTGCAGATAAAGGCCTACAAAGCATAATTACAGGCACAGGTGGTTCACTAGTTTCAATACTTGACAATAACTGACCCATTACCACCAAAATGTAACATGTCTGAAGCAGACAAACAAACGCAGACAAATATAACCTCCATGGTGGAGGTAAAAAGAAATGGACTAAGAAAAAAAAAAAGCACAAATGATAATGTTGAATACAAATAGTCAATACAATATGTGATAAAGGTGCAGTGTCTAAAATGCTTCTTGCAGTTGTATTCATTTTCAAAACAAACACAAAACTTTGTGATATATGAAACATATTTGATCTAGAAACGAGACGAATTATTATTGGATTCAAGTTCTTAGTTTTTTCAATACTTTTACATGTTGTGTGGCCTTCGTCTGATGAATACAGCACAGTTAAGATAAGGGAATCAGAGATGAAGGCTTTGTCCAGAAGGAACATAGGTACCAGGGAACATAGGCACTAGGTACTGGGGAACATAGGTACCAGTGAACAGAGGTACTAGGTACTGGAGAACATAGGTACTGGGGAACATAGGTACTGGGGAACAATGGTATCAGGGAACATAGGTACTAGGTACTGTGGAACATAGGTACCAGGGAACATAGGCACTAGGTACTGGGGAACATAGGTACCAGGGAACATAGGCACTAGGTACCAGGGAACATAGGTACTGGGGAACATAGGTACCAGGGAACATAGGCACTAGGTACTGGGAAACATAGGTACCAGGGAACAGAGGTACTGGGGAACATAGGTACCAGGGAACAGAGGTACTAGGTACTGGGGAACAATGGTATCAGGGAACATAGGTACTAGGTACTGGGGAACAATGGTATCAGGGAACATAGGTACTAGGTACTGTGGAACATAGGTACTGGGGAACATAGGTATCAGGGAACAGGTACTAGGTATTGGGGAACATAGGTACTAGGTACTGGGGAACATAGGTATCAGGGAACATAGGTACTAGGTACTGGGGAACATAGGTATCAGGGAACATAGGTACTAGGTACTGGGGAACATAGGTACTAGGTACTGGGGAACATAGGTACTAGGTACTGGGGAACATAGGTATCAGGGAACATAGGTACTAGGTACTGTGGAACATAGGTACCGGGGAACACATATACACTCCCCTGTTGCTGCATGTATAGTGTACGGTCTGTCACTCAACGTACAGTTACAGTCTGAGATGCTGATGATTGTGGCTCCAGCAGCTGCGGGTACAAGTGTTGCAGGGGGTTCCGAGTGTTCTGGGAATGCATGTTTTTGTTTGAATGTTTTTGTTTGCATGTTTGTGAGTAAGTGCAGTGGAAGCTACAGGCCCAAAAGGTACAGAACAAATAAAAAATACGAGTGCGGCTCCTCAGTGAAATCCCTCAGCCTCCCAGCGCAGGGAAAATGCCACAGCTAAGAGTTAGCGGGTTGCAGCACGCTCTCCTACAATGAAAGCCTCGGGTCAGATAATGTGAGAATACACAGGACTTCTTAGATATGAGCAGATCACCCTCGAGTGTTGTACAACAAAAACCTAGAGCAAAAGTAATGGCTGTGAGGCTCTGACGCAGAGTGTAGGAGAGGAGGTAATACGACTGAAGCAGCGGCGGATAAGAGGGAAACTCTTCAGAGATCCTTACCTCTCTTTTATCTACAGCCGTCCGTGTGTGTTCATGGCCAATTCATGTTTCTACATTTGCATGGCTTCAAGTGTCTCTGTGACTGAGGATAGTGTTTTTTTTTTTTTTTTATCTGCTTATTCAGTGAAAACGGAGCAAACGGGAGAGAAAAAACAGAGACCAAACAACAATAACAAGGGTCCACATGCTTTGCTAAATCACTCAGAAACTACAGTCATGTGTAAGAACACTGGAGCTACAGTATAAACACATGTCGCTATAAAATGGAACTGCAGCATGTTTTACTTCCACAAAATAATACAACGGTCTTGTAACTAACAGTATTTATTCATTTTTTTTAAATAACTTTATTGATCATCAAGGTCAAACACTGATCACACACAATCAGGGGTGCCGCTAGCAATTGTGGGCCCCATGAAACAATGTGGGCCCTTTATAAAATTTGGTATCTTATTGATTTTGTCAGGGGGGTACGTGGGGTAGGGGGCAGCAGTTATATGTGTGGGGTACGGCCCGTAACTAACGTAATTAACGCTGGCGAAAGTGAAACTTAATATACTTTCAATGTCCGACTCCCGGCTTCTACGCCTCTATTCTACAGTGGATCTAACGAAATTTTTACAACTTCTAGCCTGTTTCCCTGGACCCCCTCCACTGCTCTATGCCCCCCCCCACACACACACACACAAATGCTGGGCCCCGTGAATTTGTCATGCCCCCTCCCCCACCGTACTAGGGAATCAATGTTGTAGAAGATGGTGTTTCCACGGTAACTATGGAGCCTCTGAACGTCCAAATGGGTCATATCTGACGACAATGAAAAGATGAAGAAATGCATTTTACACCCATTATTGACATGTACTGATAGGATTAGTGGATCAACAGGTATTAAAGAGTTTAGATCAGCAGATGGTTTTGGTCGCTGTTGGATGTTTGGGTCTTTGAGGGTTAAATTCTGCATTAATTAAAGAATTCTGTGGATTTTAATGATTCTGAAGCAGCAACAATCTTTTCTATTATTATTATGAGCTTTTTTTATTCAGGAATTCTTACATAATAAGTGGAACGCGTGCGCTTTAATTGTTTATCAAGAAAGCTTGAGCACATTTCACCAATTTTAGCTCCACTCCACTGGCTTCCCATCCATTTCAGAATTCATTTTTAAAATTCTTTTAATTGCTTTGAAATGTCTACATGGTCTGGCCCCAGCATACCTCTGAGCTTCTGCACTCCCACACATCCAGCTGATCTCTCAGGTCAGATGACCAGCTGCTCCTGAGGGTTCCAAAAACCAGGCTGAAGCTCAGAGGGGACTGAGTGTTTTCTGTCGCAGCTCCAAAACTATGGACTGAACTGCCGCTGCACATTCAACAGGCCTCCTCACTGTCTAATTTTAAAACTCTTCTTAAAACCCACCTCTTCCCTTTGGCTTTTCACACCATGTAGGATGTTGATTTTATGTGCATGGATATTTTATCTGGGGTGGAATGTCTATTTATTTATTTATTATGTTTCATTGTTTTTTTTATCTTAGCATTTTGCCTTTTAATTCTGTTTTTATTGGATTGATTTTACTGTACAGCACTTTGGAAACCTTTGTGTTTGTTTAAATTTGAGCTTTATAAATAAAAATGGATTGGACTGGATCTGCACACGGTGATGTCTGAGCGGGTCCAGTTCGGTCACAGCTTTCCTCGTATTTGGGTTTCATTTGGAGTCGGAGTAGACGTGGAGGGAACCTGATTTACAGGACGCTGTGGTGAGAAAAGATGAAAGGCCTGTAAGAGCGAGGGATTGGGAGGGATTGATGAGATCACATACGAGGATGAGCGAAATGGAGTGTGAGTCGCCGGCTTTAAAGGTAGCGGCATGCATTAAATTCAGCCGGTGGGAGGCTGTTGTTGGGCGTTTCATCTGGAGACAATGAAGTCGGTCTAAATGAGGCGGAGGGCAGGGGTGGGTGGGTGGACGTTGAGTTGTGGGGGGGTACCTCCTGTGATCAATAGTGTCTTGCCAGGTCCGGGCCTGGCAGGTGGGGAGATTTAAAGGGAAAGAAGTGCTCCCCCTCCACCGGGAAGTGTTTAATCCACTGAGATGTAGCATCAAAGTCCAAAAGTATTATTCTGTCCAATCTGTTAAAGTAAGACATACACACAGGAGGACACACACTGTGGACGCCCAACCCACATGAAAACACCTGGAGGGTAGAAGGATTAGGTCTGATCACACGGAACGGGTTTTTTTTTTCCTGCTTAATCAAACTGTGAGGAGTTCTCCAGTGAAGGGGCACGGTTATATTCCACTCACCTTTAGGGAACCACGTGTGAATTAATAATGACACTGTTCTTTACACTATTTATTAGATTAAAATATGCAAATGTTTGGTGATTTGGACAAACCCACCAGCCATCTGTGCAGCTGGAAAGGGCCTTTTATCCTCTATTGCGTCGTGGTTCGCTGAGACTCCGACTGTTTGCTTCAGTCTCAGAGCTCGGCTTTTCTGCACACGTGCAGTAGACAGTGTTGTGCAAATTACTTCCAAACTGTAATCCATGACCGATTACTTGTTACTAGATTAGCAATTCTTCTTTGCAACAAACTTAGTAAAGGTGAGTGTTTGACCTTGCTGATATGTTTCAGCTACATCTGCAGCATGTCTGAAACATCTGAAACATATCAGCAATAGAAAGTACAACACAGTACAGCAATGACCATAGTAGGAAAAGTATAAAAAAAATAGAATAGATTATAATTATAAACAGAATAGAACTATAAATATATAATACAACTATAACTTCAACTATAAACAGTGATACTGAACAAAATTTTAACCTAAAAACTTTAATGTTTTTAATACAAAATGGCTCCATGATGCAGAATTGTCTCTTGTCACTGACTTTGATGCATTTTTTTCTGATATAAAATGAGGTGCTCCTAAGGTGTACTATGTGCTTACGCTAATTGCTAATGCTAACACTAGGCACTGTGCATGTATGTGGCTACCGCACATGCACGAAATTACATCACATCCGTCATTCACCGTTGTCATTTACGGCTGAGTCCGCGTACAAAACTCTTAGTATAACAATAATATATAAAAAGAACATGCCACCATTGCATTGTAGGAAAAACTCAGGCTCCAGTCTTCTCCTCCTCTAGGTGGTGGGCCGGACCCCAATATCTCATTTTTGATCAATATCGAGACGCTGTGTGTGATTTCTTTGCATGATGATATAGTAAAAATTCATTCCAACTCCATAGAAACTGTTTCCTTTGTTGCCTCGTGCACCGACATTAAATATAGTCTTTTAAACACTGTTAGTTTTGAGCAGGCAAACCAGCAGGACAGCTAAACGATAATGAGCAATTTGCAGTAAGTTTCATGTACAACCAGGATCTACTTCTGAAGATGAAGCAAGTACGTTGGAAAAAGAACAGACAAGAAAATGTTCTCAATAGTAAATTGATCTTTTTGCTTAAGCAATGCTGATTTACGCTTCTAAAATTAAAATATTGTTAAACTGTTATGAAAAGCGCATGAAAAGCAAAACACGTGACAGGATGTAGACGCGTTTCTGTGTGCGTCACACATGCTGGGTGCCGATCCGGTTTCTAGGTACGGCTCGGGTAGCCACAGTGTATATAATGGGTGAAATGCAGAGACCGAACTTCCCTGTGGGGATAATAACACCAATTAACCTCAAACCAGTGGTCAGAACTGGAAGAGGCGGGGCTTCAGCTCTCTATAAAACCCCTCTACTGTGGCTGAACCTGTAATAAAGACTGTACTGTAACCTGTAATAAGGTGTGAGGGCCCGATCATCACTGCTTGCGGCTGACATTGATTTTGTTATGTAATTAAATAGCACCATTTACCATGGAACCATTTACTTCCCGACACTGTGATGAGTCTGTTCATATCAGCCTGCATCTGAAATGGTTAAGACTTAATACTCACTGGAGACCATCTCGATAAAAAGCCACAGCCTGCCTTTCCATTCTAATAAGGGTGATATATCCCCATTATCAAATGTCCTCTTGGATCTTCAAGAGATAATTACACTCCTTAACTCTATTCAGCGCCAACAGCTCCTCATTAGGACCAGATGTAAATGTCTCAATCACATTGTAAGTGAGAACTAAGGCGCAGGGTTTCTACTTTTTTTTTTTTTTAACTTTGTTTATAGAACTTTTCAACATTTAATGAATATAACACTAAGAATTTCAAGTAATGTGTTCATAATACAAAGACTGATGCCGGACATGATAAACAAACAGAACAGGAAAAAAACAAAACAAAAAAAGGCAATGGAAACAAAACATGCAATAACAAGACAGTCAAGACAGTGCATTCTGGTACATTTAACCCTTCAACGCCAAACGTATCATATTTGATACATGAGTTCTGAAGCCCTCTACGTGATCAATGTGATTTTTTTTTTCTTGAAAAACCTGATGTACATATTCATGCTCATAAGTTTCCATCCCGACTGAACGCACATGGGACGGTCTTGGATGTTCCAACATGACAATGAGCCCAAACATAAGGCCAAGTGGAGCTGTCATTGGAACAGCAGAACAAAGTGCAGGTGAAGGAGTGTCCATGTGAGTCTGCTG
>JAPQRP010049717.1:0-12302 GCA_037367295.1 Apogon hyalosoma | reverse complement strand
AGATATGACCCATTTGAACGTTCAGAGGCTCCGTAGTTACCGTGGAAACACCGTCATCTTCTACAACATTGATTCACTAGTAAAACCCATAGAGTTGGATCAGTGACAGTGGATGGAGACACTGGGTTTATGTTCAGTTAATGATAGATTTGACTGAAAAAGTCATTTTTTCTTCTGTTTTTGATATAATAACCCTCAACTTTAATATGAGCTTTTATGAACATCTACATGATCTGTGAATTAAATACAGGAAAATTTCAGATTTTCACTGAAAAAAATGCAAAATACAGAGAATAATATTATAATAAATGGTGATAAATCATATAAGAAAGTTAAATATAGAGAAAAAAAAATATTTTGGACCATTACAGAAATCACTGGGTCTTTATGGGTTAATAACTGTTGATCCACTAATTCTATAAATATATATAAATAATTGTTGTAAAATGCAGTTTGTCATCTTTTCATGGTCATCAGATGTGACCCATTTGGATGTTCAGAGGCTCCATAGTTTCCGTGGAAACACCGATTCACCAGTAAAACCCATGGAGTTGGATCAATAACAGTGGATGGACACACTTGTTTTTATATTCAATTAGTCATATCTTTGCTGAAAAAGGAACTTTTGCTTCATTCTTCTCTATTTTGATATAATTAACTTTGAATTTACTCTGAGTTTTCATGAACGTCTACATGATCTGTGAATTAAATATGGGAAAATACGTGATTTAAACCAAAAAAGTAGCTGATAAATCAGTTAAAGGTAGAAATGGAGAAAAATTCATTTGGGAACTGACACAAAAGTAACACTGGGTCTGTATGGGTTAAAACAAAGCTGAAGTCACATTGTCCTCCTTATAATGCTGTATATCAGCCTATTTATTGAGCTGTGCAGTAATTCAGGATGGTTGTACTTTTATATGTCATGCATTTATCTTTCACTTTCCTACTCATTAATCTAAACATCTGGGAAAATGACCTGAATCCTCCTGAAACCTCCTGAATTAACCAAAAAAACACTCACCACTCGTATTTATTTTGTTTATTGTTTTAATTTTGTGAAATCTCTCGGTGTTTTTACTGTTGGAGATAAAACATCAGAACACCCCTTGAATTTCAGACTTTATAAATAGTTAAATCTCAAATTAAAATGTGCAGAACTAGAGAATTATTTGTTGTGTCTTACACAAATCACTATCTACACAGTTGCTGATAAGTTTGGAGTACTTTTTTTTGTTTTGTTTTTTATGGAAGGATTGTGAGAATATGACTAATTCTTGATTAAATGTAACTGGGCCTTGGTATGTAATCATTACACCAGGTCAAATGTGATTACTGATGTGTATATTTATAGGAATAAAAAGAGGAGTGTGTCTGACAATAAAATTATTACAATATTATGAACAACAGTGTATTTTGAGGTTGATTAATTATAATAGTTTAAAGATCATTTTCACATTACAGCTTCTTAAGTGTGAATAAGTGTCTTCATTCTGACGGTAAACTGAATATCTTTGGCTTGTTGACAAAACCAGACATTTTAGGATGTCACCTTGAGCTTCTGGAAACAGTGATCAACATATATTTTTATGATTTTCAGATTTTTTTCTGCACAAAAAAAAAAAAAATTAAGAACATAATAATGAAAGTTATTAGCTGTACAACTTTATTTCGAGTTAATTATTTAACACTCTCAACTTTTTTCATTAAACCTTTGAGACTTAAGCGAAGATTTTAGAGGGTCCAAAAAATATTTTTATTCTAAGTTTGTTTTTGTTTTCCGTTAACAATAGAATCCTAAGTATCATTAAATAGCAGAAGGTCTCACAGTACCAACAGAAAATCACAAGGTTGTTTATTTGTTTATTGCCTGAAAAATAGTTCAAAATCCACTAATAAGGAAAAGAAAATGTCATGTTTAAGAAACCACTTAATTTTGCGGGATTTTTACACATAATCACAAACTAAATAATTACTGACTAATCAATAAATTAACTTACTAAAGTGTTTGTCTTACAGATAACACGCTATAAGTGTAATCGCATAGGAGTCCAGATCATAGACAGAGCCAATAAAACAGAAAAACACACACACACGTTTTTCACGTTGTGTCTGGACAACGGCCCCCGTGGGAGATGATGATGTGTGACAGCTGCTGCCTGTTCATATTGATTAAATGACAGCCGGGATCATTTACCGATTTACCGACTGACGGAGCTCTAACGTGCTGTGCAGCCCTGAGGGGGCGTGGAGCGTGTTGGCCTGGACAGCCGGCATTTTATGGTCACATCACCTCCACCCACTGTGACGGGATCATGTGAAGTCCAGCATTTTGAGCCATCACATCATGATCTTTTATGTATGAAACCATTCAGGTCATTCTATATCTGTCTGTTTAGTAGAACACCCAATAAACGCAGAATTCCCTTTGGTCTCATACCAATATAATTAACCCATAAAGACCCAGTGCTACTTTTGTGTCAGTTCTCTCTTTATTTAACCATTCTTAAGTGATTTATCACCATTTATTAGAATATTATCCTCTTTGTTTTGCATTTCTTCAATAAAAACCAGGTATTTTTCTATGTTTAATTTTCTGATCATGTAGATGTTTGTAAAAGCTCAGATTAAAGTTGAGGGTGAAATAAAGAAAACTGAAGAAAAAGTGACTTTTTCTGCAAAATATATCACTAATTGATCATAAACTAAGTGTCTCCATCCACTGTCGTTGATCCAACTCCATGGGTTTTACTGATGAATCAACGTTGTAGAAGATGATGGTGTTTCCACGTTCACTACGGAGCCTCTGAACGTCCAAACGGGTCATATCTGATGACCATGAAAAGATGACAAACTGCATTTTACACCAATTATTTACATGTATATAGCTTTATTGGTTAAGAAGTTATAAGCATTTCAGATCAGTAGATGATTTGGGTCTTTATGGGTTAAAATGCACCAAAGTTTGAGCTTTTTCAGTTTAAATCCTAATCTGTAAAACAATAAAACAGGATATTTTAAGAGTTCAGGTGGGCATTTGAGACATTTAAGGCATTTTGTAACTGAGTAGAAGTGTCTGCCTGAGTGAACATTTAACATTTGTTTTTGTATTTTTAACTTTTTAACATTTGTATCTGTCTATACAGAATTTGTTTAAATTTGCACTGTCGCTCTTCACAAATGAAGTTCCTAACAGAGAAATAAAGTTTTTTGAATTTGAATGAATGTCCTTATTGTGGTTGTAAATGTACAACAAAATTGAGAATGTTACCGCTTTGAGCAGAAAATAGCATACATAAAAAAATACTATAAAACCATGAAATCTAAATAAGTAAAATCTGAGTAAAAACAGTAATAAAAAGGCCAGTCACACGCACACAGATCATCCATGTGAACTGCAATTATTTTTTAGCATAAAAGCTGTTCTTGAGTCTGTTTGTTCTGGTTCTTGATGTCCTAAAGCAGCCTTCAACAGTTCAAACAGAGAACGCCAGAACCAGAATCAGAACGTAATATATTAGAAAAGAAACTCATATAAAAGATGAATAAATGGCACAGAATATATCGACCAAATCAGGAAATATTAACACGGGGATAAATAAGAGCAAGAACATTTCTCAGAACACATTCTACTGTAGATGTATTAATGATGTACATTAGTTCCACATGGAAGTTTTTTTTTTCTTCTATAAATTAGAGTATGTTGTCATATCACAGCCTGCACCTGCAAACCTCCTAAGTATGAGAGTGACGTAATTAGAACTCAAAGAAGTCTGGAAAGGTCATTTATGTCCTTTCGGTGCATCATAGCTGCCTTTGGGATCTTTTTAATGATGATGAACAGTTATAAGTAATCGTATCTTTAAATCCATGTATTTAACATTTAGGTGCAAATAGAAGGAAACAGTATATACATTAAAATCAAATAATAGTACATTGTTTCTGTGGAATGTAAAAAACTTCATTTTTAGGTGTGGATACATTTGGTAGATTATGGAAAAATACTGATATTTCCATTCCTTTGGCCTTTTTTTGTTTTCTAAAATAAAATACCCCCTAAGTGCTATCCTCAAAATAAATTAATCTTGCAAAGAGTGTTTTTCATAATGTTTGGAGTCGAAGTGGGCTTAATATTAACACATGTAGAGCAAAAAGTAGAACCTGTGCTTCTCAAAATGGACTGAAGAATCACAGAGGCTAAAGTGCAAGATTTACAAAGACTGGCATGACAAACCAAAACACAAACCCAGATGGGAAAGGATTCCAAATGGGGAAAGAAATCGTTCTGAAAAATCAATGTTACTTGGAATTTTACTGAAAAATTACATATTACTTTGCACATTACAGTATATTTTTAAGATAAGATAAGACTTTTTTGATCCCACCATGGGGAAATTTCACAGTTGACAGCAGCAACATACAACACACCAGTGCCAGAGAAAGACAGGTAGAAAAAAAACACAAGAAAGTGTGAAATATAAAGGAAAAATAATACATTTGTATTTATATAAATGGAGAATTAGAATTTAAACATTCTTAAAATTTTGCAGCTTACTGTTTGATCCTGTTTGTCCAGATTTTCTGCAGTTCTTTTTGTCATTATTATTATTATTATTATTCCAATTTATTATGTATAGTGTGTTTGTTGCATTCTATTTTTATTCTTATATTCTATTTTTACTGTTGTCATGTTTCTGCTGCACTACAATTTCCCAGCTTGAGAGCAATAAAGTATATCTATATATATATCGATGTATCAATCTTGATCATGGATGTCAAACTCATTTTAGTTCAAGGGCCACATTCGGCCCAGTTTGATTTCAACTGGGCCGGAAAAGTGAAATGTAGCATAATAGCCTTAAATAATGACAGCTCTAAACATTACAAAACCCCAAAACATTAAATAATAAAAACATTTACAAACTATCTGAACAAAAAAGATGTGAATAACCTGAAAAAACTGACATTTTTGAAGAAAAATAAGTGCAATTTTAACAGTATTGTGCTTAAGCTTCTCATTTATATATGTGCATTACAGATCAGATCTACAAAGGCACAAAACATTTAGTAACAGGCTGAATATTGTAAGAATTGCACTTAATTTTCTTTAGACATTTCAGGTTGTTCATATTTTATTGTTAAAGGATAATTTGTAATTTAATGTTATTTTTTGCACTAAAACAAAGAAAAAATTGAACTTGTCATTATTTATAGACATAATATAATATTTTTTCACATTAAACCAAAAAGAATATTTGGAGTTATTATTTTTTAGGTTATCATGCCATTATTTTACTCGCAAATTCCTCCCACAGGCTGGATTGGAACCTTTGGCGGGATGGTTTTGGCCCCCAGGCCGCATGTTTGTCACCCTTGATTTAGATGCAACCTTTGTGTAAAAGCATTAAAAGCCTCCAATATGGTGGATCACATTCATGGGAAAAACCACTATAGTCCCATCACAGCATCCTCTGCACCCGGAGTAAAACGACTATCGTCTAACACCGTTAATTTAAAGAATGAGCATCGTGTTGTTGGAACTCTGAGAAAAAACGCAGGATAAGACAAAAGGACAAAAGAGGAAATGCAGAAACAACAGTCCAAGCAGAACAGGAAAGGACACACTGCTGCCTCCTTTTACATCCGTGTGTGGTGAGTCAACAGTACTGGCAGAACTGGAACATTTGGCATCATCATCTCCTGCCAACTCTTCCAGTTCTCCGAGTTTTGGCTTGCTCCGTGTCGGTAGAATGTGTGGGCTTGGGAACGGGCCAGGTGAGGCTGTTGAACAGAGATTAAAGCCCAGATAGATCAATCGCTGCCGTCTTTGGACCAGTGAGTGACAGTTCGCCAAGCGACACAAACGCACTATTGATTTTTGAGTCGCCTTACATCAGATCTCCTTGATTTGCTCTCCTTAAGGATCACTCGCACAAAACACACATGCACCAAGTCAAACATTTACAATCACATATATGCACAATGATGCTTTCCTCATTCTTTTTTCTTCTCTTTTTCTCTTGGACAAACACAGCCTCATTGGCAAAACCCTCAGTGTGTGTGAATCTCCTTCAGTGGGAATGTTTTGTATTGATTTATTGAAATCTTTATTTCGAACATGTAGACAGTGAAATCAAAACAAAGTCAACCAATAAAATATCAGTAATGACACATAAAAGGTTAAGTAAACAAAAGGAAAAAAAGAAAAAATTAAAAAAAATAAATAAATATAGATAAAAAATAGAATAAATGAAATTAAACATGCTCGAAAAGGAGTAAGGAGAAGTAAAAACTTATATACTCATACCCCCAATCTCTATTCCTTATGATCTCTATATTGCAATTATTATTTTAGATGACTATCAATATAATAATAATAACAATATATGTGAATGTCTTCAAATGAACCTACAGGATATTTAGCCTCATAGACGAAGCTATTAACCATAATATCATTTACTAAGAGGTTTACAGCTCATAAAGAAAGCAGAACTTACCTGTGAGACTTTTTTATACGACATAAACCCATTTACCAGCAGAGGTGTCAAGTAACAAAGCATTGTCTTACTTAAAGGTAGGGTAAGAAATGTTTTCCTGGAGCATTTTTACTATTTTACTTAAAATCCCCTTCACACCCCAGTTGCAACCGAATCATTAAATGCTCTAACACATAAATAAAACATTTTAGTCTCCTGTGGAACGAACAGGACTAAAAAAACCACCGTCCAATCATTTTAACCGGCCCATCGAAATGATTGAACGGTGGTTGTCAAGTCACACCAAGCATTGCGTGTTCTGGTATTCTGGAGGCGTGGCTTCGGGGGAAAGTCTGAAGAAAGGGGTTTAGTTTTCAGAATTGTGTGTTTTCGAAATGTAGCTTGCTCGAACCATTTTCCCAGGATCTCCTACCCCGCCTTTAAGTAGAAATTTTGGTTATCTATACTTTATCTGGACTTTTTACTTCTACTCCTTACATTTTCACACGGTTATCTGTACTTTTTACTCCCTACATTTTAAAAATAGCCTGGTTACTCCTATTTCATTTCGGCTTGTCATCTTTTAAATAAAAAAAAAAAGCTATCCACATAAACGGAACCATTTGTATAGAGTGAATTTGATTGTGGTTTGGATGAGAAGTATAAACATACAGTCGCCGAAAAATGATTAGACCGTCAAAAGTCATCAAAAACAATGGTTATGCAATCCAGTACTAACTCCTGTGTGTATCATGTGACTAAAACAGACAGAAAAGAAAACATGGGATGAATAAAAGCACTGTTTTTGTCATTACAAGGCCATAGATATTGATGTAAGAACTGAAGTGATTTGGAATATTATAAAGTTCATCCAGGATTTTAAAACAAGGTAAAGTAAAAGACAGGCAGTCCGAATATTGAAAATGACGCCTACATCACACACTTCATACGCAAGGTTTCAAAAATCTAAACAGGTGTAGGCTACCGCTGGGATTAGAAATGTCAAAATTTTTAAAAAAGAAAAGAAAACTATGAAGTTTACGCGGCACCTCAAAACATGGAGCCTACATTACATTTCATAAACAAGGAATCCAAAGTCTGAACAATTTAGGCCCAATGACAAATCATCTTCCTGACTTTTAATCTGATGTCTTTTAATCTGTAAAGCATTTTTTTTTTGTGTGTGTGTGCACAGCTGTCTTATCCTTTTAATCTGTAAAGCACGTTGTGAGGTTTCTCTGTGATAAGTGCTATATAAATAAATGTTACTTACTTACTTACCTACTTTGTTGCAGTCACCGTTAATCTCAGCAGTGAAAACACCAAATTTCCTTTAATATATTTGTTGTTGTAAGGAGTAACAATAAATGTGCATGAAAAATGTATTGGAGTCAAAGTATGCGATTGAGTTAGGAAATGTAGTAAAGTAAAAATGATAGTAAACAGAATAAAAAGTTCCCCCAAAACATACTTGAGTACAGTAGTGAAGTATTAGTACTTAGTTACTTTACAACACTGCCAAGGTTACACATAATCGCATGTTTCTGATGGACAAATACATTTTATATCAACATTTCGAGATCAATATTGTTGTGTTTTAACTGCTCGAGGTGCTTTTGCCATTTGCCGGAATAAGATGAGGTGTCTCTGAGGAATGACAGCATTAACCTTTTAACATCCATCCTTTTCTTTGGACTTTTGCTGGGAGCATCTGATAGTTTTGATGGTTAATGTGTGAGTCAGTCCAAACATGGCTCAAATGAAACCAGAATACTTAAATGAGTTGATGCCGACCTGAGGGAAGTACAGTGGTTAACGTGTCTTTGGTTTGGTGTTGGCGCTGGCAGCACTCGCTTATAAAAGAGAGAAAAAGATATGATGAAAAATGACTCAACATACTGTATTTATTTAGATTTAGTCACATCCAAACCAGAACCCTTTTGCTTCAGCCTAATTTACCATGGGAAACAGAATTTAACACCGCTCTCTGGTCGCAAAGTCCTCCATTTTTTAACCCTCATAGACCCAAACAGCTGCGGACAACCAAAAGCATCCACTGAGCTGAAATGTTTAACCCTTTTAAGACTGCCATTATAACAGACCACCATAATATAGATGTCTTCCTGTTTTCTTTGCAATAAAAGTGTCAGAAAATGTCTTTTTTGAAAAAATTTTTGCCCCTTTTTTTCCAGGAAAAACTTAACTTACAATATGTGGCCATTATTTATCATTATTATAAATAATAATTGCTTAAAATAGTGTGTTTTAGTGTAAAAGAAAAAAAACAGACTTGCAGTTTTTAGCATATTTATTATCAGAAACAACTGTAAATGTCCATAATGACAGTTTTTGAGATTGCAGAAATAAACTTTCAACTATTTCCCATCTGTTCAAACATGTCAAACATTTAGTATCTATATTATGGCTTTATATATATTTTTTAACATACTTATTTATCTCTTTTTGGTGCAGATTTAAGTTACATTGAACATGTGAATATTCAATTTCAGAGGTGTAAAGCATGTCCCATTCTTCCCACCCCTGGTCCTACATGACATACTGGATGATAGTAATAAAAAATAGCAAAGTACTCATAGAACAAAAAAGGTAAAATTAAAAAAAAAAGAAAAGAAAATAATAATTAAAAAAAAACGCAAGATTTGGACATGTAGTGTTATTAATATTATTAGAGAGTACACAAGTATATATAGCATGCCAAACCGGAAAAAGAAAAAAATGCATGGCTTCATATTTTTTTTATCATTTCCTTTCTACTTGTAATAGAGTCCAACATTGCTGCCGTAAAGTGTTATATAGTGTTGGAAAGCTCAGGATCTCAGCTTTCCAGAATTTTGTGGATCAGGTAAATGGTTCAGGATTTACAGTAATTTGAATACTGTAAAGTGCAAAATGCAGCGCTGGAGAGGTTGCCGTTCTTAAAGCGTTAATAACTTTTGAAGCACAAATCCCATAAATAGATTGAAATAATTCAGGTAAAATACAGTTTATCAGCTTTTCAGCATCATCAGATATAACTCATTTGGACATTCAGAGGCTTACGACTGTATATATCACAGTATTTTTGCTTTTGTATGTCCTTTTAGTGTGTGTACTGATACTTTAACCCTTTATAGTTCACTCATAGAAATACTCAAGTTCAAAATTTCAACCTTGGTGTCTTATTGGAGGATGTAACAAGACTTTTAAAAATCTTTTATTATGTAGAAAGTCAAGGTCAGTAAAGTTACCATATTTGGTTCCTTGCCCATAAGTGGCAAAAATGTTTAAAAAATCCAATAATTATTATACAAAATACAAGAAAAATACATGTAAGGTGCTAGAAACATGTATTTTAGAACATTACAACATCACTTTTGTACCATTAGTCCAACATAAGTGCTGATTCGGAAATTAACAAAAAGAGTCACTTGCCCGATAAAGGGTTAAGTCTCAAAGACGTAAACAGCCACAAGCAAAAGCATCTGCGGACCTAAAAACCATAAATCCTATCAATACATCGTAATAATTAAGGTAAAAAGCAGTTTCTCAGGTTTTCAGCAGCATCAGATAAGACCCGTTTGGACGTTCAGAGGATCTATAGTGAACGTGGAAACACCGTCATCTTCTACAACATTGAGTCGCAACAAAACCCGTGTAGTTTGACAAATGACAGTCAGTGGAGATGTTTGTTTTTATGTTCAGTTAATGACGTATTAAGATGAAAAAATGCACTTTTTCCTCAGTTTTATCTGTTCTGATATGATAACCTTTGAATTTACTCTTTAATCTACATGTTCAGTAAATTAAATATAGGGAAATACCTGATTTTCACTGAAAAATGCAGAGGACCGTATTATAATAAATCGTGACAAATCAGTTCTTTAAGGGTTAAATCCATCATAAACAAAATACTTTTTATTATACTCAAACATGATTCACAGAAACATACAGTGGAAAGGTTTTATTCTGGCAAACAGGTTGACATTGCTTTAAAAATGGAAACATATTGTCATATTTATTTTACAGTTGACTTTCTTCTTCTGTCTTTCAAATACGGGTCTCACAAGTGCAGCACTTTTGCCGACACAAGCCATTATCTTGTCGTGACCTACATACTGTCATTGAAAAAAGTCCGTCAGGGGGTGCGAGTTACATCTGCATCAATTTGATAAGACTTTTCATTCCAATCAGGGTCAGGATACTGCGCCATTGTTGCTCAGTTCATCCACAATTGATCCAAACCTTATGCATGTGACGTTTTAAATTGTAACTGGGCACCAGACTGAAAACAGCCCTGAAAAAATAAATAAATAAATATATTCATGGGTCTGCACTGATGAGGAAGTATTGCGTCAGTTATCGGTGAGATGATGAAATATGATCCAGGAAGGGTGGACGGATAAAAGACCCATCCATGACACTAACACAGCTTAAAAACTATCACGGGGAAAAGACTGGAATCTGACTTTTTGAAGGTATAAGGACACTCAATCAACATTTTGGTAAATTTCATCGTTTTTTTTTTTTTTAATCTTAACCCTTTGGTAACATTTTGAGACATTTTCTATGTGCATTCAAGTGGTTTATACTGACCCACTAGAGTATTGCAATCTTATATTTTGTGATTCTTTATCATAAATCTGGCCCTTTTACAAATGAAATGACATAAACTGATTCAGGAAGTGACATAAGGATGCACAGTTTTCCTAAAATTAAACTTTAACCCATAAAGACCTGGAGCTACTTTGCATTTTCTGTCTGTAGTGCCAACAAAAAGCCAAAACCTTCTTTGCCACTTCTTGCCGGACATGAAGTTTTCCGACTCGTGCGTTCCAAGTATAATCCGAAAGAAGGAAAAAAAAAAAAGGCAGGCGTATTATAAAGCGATCTGTCTCTTTATTCCAAAAAAAAGGAAAAAATCAAAAAAGGTTACAAAAACAAAGTTGACAGTTAAAGCTTTCTTTGCCTCTATATCCATATTAAGTTTCCATATTACCTAAACAGCAGCTACTAAGATGACAACGACAGTCACAAATACTGTTGCTCTCTGTCCTGTTTAATTGAAAGTCTGTCCCCCCAAAGCATGTGCTTTGCAGGTGTTTTCACAGCACTTTACTACACTTAGCCACGCTTTACAGCAGAGGGTCAGCTTGCGGTAGCAGGACAAAACTAATAGAACACAGATTGACTGAATATTTACAAATACGACACTAAATTGATATTAGAAAAAGATTACATGCAAAATTATCTTACGATCCTAATATAAAGGCAACATCAATAGATTACTATTTAAATATGCAAAACTATACCCACATTACTTTATGGCTCTAACACTGTCTATTTAACCTTTAATAAGTGACTTGCAATCATTTAATATAATATTATCCTCTTCATTTTGCATTTTTCATGTATTTTCCTGTATTTCATTTAATGATCGTGTAGATGTTCATAGAAGTTATCATATCAAAGCAGAGATAATGAAGAAAAAGTGACTTTTTTTCAGCTAACTGAACCTACAAACAAGCGTCTATAACTATGCATTTGTCAAACTCCATGGGTTTTACTGAAGAATCAATGCTGCAGAAGATGACAGTGTCACTACGGAGCCTCTGAACGTCCAAATGAGTCATATCTGATGACCATAAAAGCGGAGAAACTGTATTTTATCTTAATTATTTCCATTTACAGAAACAACTATTAGACCACTCCTTGTTTTCTTCAATTTCTTGCTCATTTTAATGCCTGGTAAAACTAAAGGTACATTTGTTTGGACAAAAATAATGATAACAACAAAAATAGCTCATAGTAGTTTAATTTCAGAGCTGA
>JAPQRP010049716.1:0-12308 GCA_037367295.1 Apogon hyalosoma | reverse complement strand
GTGTGTTTCCTTTTTTTTTTTTTTTTTTTTTTTTTACCCAGCGGCCCTAATCCTCTTCCGTAGGTTTCAAGCGCATTATCCAAACAGGTTTTAGTTTTTGTATTTTAGAAAATGTTAATCCTTTGTGACAGAATTTGTTTGTATATGTGACGCACTTTTGATGCTAAACGTTAGCTTAACATGCTACAACACATTTATCCAAAGCCTATAAGTAAGTTTTAACTAAGAGTGCTCGTATGAGAACGTAGTTTACTCAGAAAAGCAGGTCATATTACAGTACCTGAGCTGACCTTCTTTCAGTTTTGTATATATGCTTAAAAAAGTTATATGGTCCTGTAGTTTTAAGGTTTGGGTTTTGAAAGTTAGCATTTGAGCTAAATGCTAAACGTTAATTGCTAAGTGTTATTTACATTAGCTATCACAACAGGTGTTGCTAATTTAGCTTAATGAACATTTAGCATTGAATGACAGCATCATTCTCTATAAAACACAATTCTGCAGTTGAAAGGTCCAGATTTAGGAGGATGTGGAATGATTTAATTGCAGAAATGGGACAGAAATAAACATAATTGATGTTGGTGATATGTTGGATTTAGCTAGTAACAATGAGCAGAGAGCTGCTGCGTAAAACATGCAAAATAAATGACATCAAACATAATTTTGTCTTTTTAATGCTACTCTAATTCACCGCCCTAGTTTTTTAAAACAATATTTAGGTGGTTTTGTTAAATATGTGCTTTTAAAATGCAAAACCAGAGCAAATTACTTTTATTAGTATACATTTCACAGTAACAGAGCATTGACAAACGTACTTCGTTCATCTCACAGGTGTTCCCATGAAGAGTCCCAGGGTGATGAGAACAGTAACAGCACTTAAAGGTTTTGGTAGAAATCAAGTGAGTTAAGATGGGGTGAAGTGTTATGAGGAAAGAGAAGATCAAAAATAATGTCTGTCTAAGTGTGTGTGTGTGTGTGCTTAAATTTATCACTTATCCTCACATATATGAATTTTCATTTGTTTAGGTATGTTAAAATCCAAGATGATGACAACTGGTTTATTACTGATGAAAAGACTGCACATATCAGACTGAATAAACTACCTGACCGAGAGTCAAAGTTTTTGATTAATGGAAAGTATTATGCTAAAATTATATGCATCGCAAATGGTGAGTATTGTAAAGACTTTTTTTTTTTTCACTGCTTAGTATCACTGTTGCATAATTTAAATCCATTTTATTATTATTATTTTATTTTTTTTTTTTGGTTTTTAGAGGTACTATCAAAAACCGTCACAGGGACCATAGCCATTCAGGTGGAGGACTTTAATGATTACTGCCCAGAACTGATAGCAACAACTCAGACAATGTGCCTTGAGGATCAGGTGATCTATGCCACAGCTGTAGATAAGGATGAGTTCCCTAATTCTGCACCCTTTCGGTTCACTGTGATTGAAGAAAAAAGCAAAGGGAAATGGAAAGTGGAGAATCTGAATGGTAAGGCCAGTCTTGAGACGAGGAAAAAAAAATTCCTCACTTTGACTAGACGAGGTTGATGTTTAATGTGTGATGTATATTGTATATTTATGTTTGTGTAATACAGTAATTATGGAACTGCCCTCAACACGCAAACAGGTTAAGTCTTATGTATTTGAACAAACGTGTAATGTGATGTTGGTGTTGTGGTAACTTTATGTACTAAATTACTTGTGGAAATAATGATTCTACTGGTCTTCTGGCAGCTTTATGATGAAGAGATACCTCTACATGTGTTGACATTGTAGAGTTCCATATAGAATGGAAGTTGACACAAATTATAGCTCTGATCATCTCTTTATATGTTGTAGTTTTGTTAGACTGTGTTGCATTGGGGTTTTGGGTCTTGCTATTGTTAATGATCATTTCTAGATACATTCACTTGTAAACAACTTCATTTACACTTGGGTGTTTCCTGCTTCACATTATAATGACTTGATTTGTTCTGTAATTTATAAAAAAAAATGAGATGCTGTTACGAGAAATTGGTATATAGAAATAAAATGTTTTTCCAGGTAGTGATACACATTTAAATCATTTTTTTTTGCATTACTGCATGTCACTGACATGTTGTAGCATGGTAGCAATTATTAAAGGACAGAGGTGTTAGCTTTAGCTCTGTTGTGCATTAAGAAAATATTTCTTTCCTCAATAGCTATATATAAGTATGTGAGTGTATACAGCAACTACATAACCTGACATTATTTGATTTGAGCAAAATTATTTTATAAAAAGAATTTCACAAATGTTTGTTTTAATATGTGTATATAATGTATGTTTTCGCCAGTGATTCCTCTTCTGCTGTTCTGCCTGTGTGGAGGTGCAGTAGCTATGGGAGATTTCAAGGCCATTTGATACTAAATAACAGCTCATCTCATATCACACTGAGGGGCAAGGAGAGGACAAGGTACTTTACTGAGAACAGCCTAGATTTAGGCAAAGACAACAGAAAACATCCATTGCTGTCATTTACATGTGGGGTTTCAGTCTCTTCCACAGGAGCTTCCTCTTTAACATGCAGCTGAAGTTGATGGCGGCACACTGATAACCAAAGACATCAACACTGTCTCAGGGAGGGGTTTCCAGGGACTGGCTGAATCTGGAGGGATGGCTCTTGGAGGCGGAGCCTTCGGTGGTGGTCTTAACACTTCCACCTGGGCTGAGAACATGGAGCAGTACAATTGGTATTCTCACTACAGTGAGCAGGGGAACATGGGCTACATGCATGGAGGAACCATGACAGGACAAGACCACCTCTACTCCCAGAAGAGTGCTGGGGTCTTTGATGGCATGGCTCTGTCTGATCAGTTCCTGGAGGAGTACTACGCAAGTGTGAGTAAATAGAAGTATAACAGGAAACTGTTGAACAAAGTAGTAGAAGTTAAATACTGTAAATTTAAGAGAGATTCAAATACATTCCTGATCAAAATTTTAAGACCTGTTGAAAAATTTAAAGAATTTACATTTTGCACTAGTGGATCTTAAGAATGTTCTAAGTAGAGTTTCAAAATGCAAAAAGAAGCAATGGGAGTGAGACAACAAAAATTGTGAGTACTGCGTCCTTATGCAGCTCAACAATCTGACCACGTTCAAAGAGAGAAAGCTTTTTTGCCTTTGCCATCAGGAGGTCATAACAGTGACATTTTTGCACAGATTTTGTCTTTTAAAGGCTGTAGTCTTAAACTTTTGATCAGCTGATGAACAGCCTATTTCAGTTTAATTGTTGATTTCAATAAATTACACACAGAATTTTTTTTTTGTCTCACTCCCATTTCTTCTTTTTGCATTACGAAACTTTACTTAGAACCTTCTTAAGATCCAACAGTGCAAAATGTAAATTCTTGCAATTTTTTAAGTGGTCTTAAAATTTTGATTAGGTGTGTATTAGCAGCTGTAGTGTAAAACCTATTTAATTTTCATTGTACTATCTGTATGGACAAATAAAAGCAGCTTGGTATAACGTGTCATTAAAGTAACATGAATGTGGTATTGCTTTATTGTAGAATTTCAGTTTTGATTTTATACTGGAAATTCAGTTTAATGCAATTTAATGGACTACATGACTCTCAACGCAATAGATTACATTGAATTTCCATTCAAAGACCATTTAGTAAAGAGTTTTTTTATTACCTGAAAGCAGAGGTGGGTAATCCCAGGTTCATCAAGTCAAAGTCCTGCCATGTACTTGTTCATCCTGTTCAGTGAACCAGCCCATTTTGATGAGCACAACTCCTCATCCAGGCAGATGGAATAATTAGTGGAATCACCTGTGTTAAGTGAACAGGTTGGAACCAATACATGGCAGGACTTTGACTTGATGAACCTGGGATTACCCATCTCTGCCAGAAAGTGTATTATTTATATATTCTATCTGCCAAGAGAAGCTCTGCCAATTGTATTTGACAATGTATATATCATGGCATTAGTGCAATGTGTAAAACTAACACAACAACAAATTTAAAGTGGCAATAAATCGTGGGTTACCCTGCCCAGCCTCTGGTGTTACAACTCACTGGAGGGAAGAACTTTGTTAAACATAAGTCCTCACTTTGGTCTCAATAATGACCAGTTAGATAAAGAATGACAGCCAGAGGCACATAGAGGGGACGGACCTAAGAAGTCCAAAAAAAACCAGAACAAACCAGTTAGACATATAATATAGTATTAAATAGTTAGCTCGATTAAACACATTTTGAACCTTGGACCTACCTGTGTAGCCAAATAGAACAGTGCAAACAAAATGGATTTCCTACCCGTATTTATCATCATTTAGCATCTGTCCATGTCAGCTACATCATTTAGAATATGCACCCCCCAGCCTGGAGTTGGAATGAAACCACTGGTCTGGTTACAGCATGCCTTAATCCACTAGAGGCTGCATTTGAGAACTGGTCAGGAGGTACAAATCCCTTCACAGTGAATCTATAGTGCAATCAAAGTTCCCCTACTGTCATTCTTTATATAGTGACATAACAGAAAGATAAATAGTGAAGCATGTTAATAATTTGCAATAATCATACTAAAATAATGGTTCGTGTGAGTTATTACATTTTCTCCCAGTTTGAAAACATGCACTTATATGCAGCAACTGATGCAGAAGATGAAGGTTTTATTTAGTTTTGTGTTTTTATGCATGCACTGTTCATATTCTAGGTTAACTGTACCACTATATAGGTGGTCTGCTGTAAATGTATAGTTGCTAGATTTGTCAAACTTAAGCTTCATACTAAGCTGTTCCACTAACCCTGAGTTTGTTACTTATATGTGACTAATCAGAGCTGTTGTTCTGTGAGTAAGTATATCCCCGAACGGAGTGTTGGGGAAATTATGTTTTTGATCCGACCGCCACCACCAGATATCCTTTGTGTTAACGCGATAACTTGAAAGATATTCGGTTTAGAAGTTCTGGGTTTTCCATATCAATGAATGACATGGAGAGGAAGAATGGATTCGATTTTGGACAATTTACCATTTCTAGATTGCCAACAAGGGGCCGCTCAAAAGTTTAAAATCACTAAACACTCTTTTGTTTATATCTCTGGAACTATTTGTCTGATTGGCTTCAAGTCAAGTGCAAATGAAAGGTCATGACCTGGGGATGCCTCATGTCATGACATCATTAAGGATTGGGGGCGTTCGGGGATATACCTCTAGCCGTCGCTTCCAACGGCGTAAGCCTAGTTGTGAGTTACTTTTAGTTATTGTGGTTTAATGTATTTTTTTTTTATTTTAAGTTTCTCTGTGGGTTATATTTAAGGACCCCTCTTTAATATGGTGAGGGTGAAGTCATTTGACAATGGTCAGCTATGTGAGGGCTGCTGTGTATCCTCATATGCAGCTGTTGTCCAAACTGCCTGGAGGTTAAATATGGGGTAAGGAAGCTGTCAAAATATTTCTGTGCATAAGACAGATATGCATGCATATTAGCCTATAGTTGTGCGAAAATAAATATAGGTGTGCAAAAATAAATATTTGAAAACTCTTGAATGAGTTCAATCGTCCATAAAATATATTGTGTGTATTTTATCTGTCAGAATTGGAATGAAAAAGTTTTGACATCAAGAATTACGAACATAAAATGCAACTTAACGATTGTGCTTTCGCCATCTTGAATTCACCAACGTTACTCTCCTGTCAAAAATACGTCACCACTTCGTTGGCATTATTTATCGAGCAGAAGATACATCTTCACACACACACACACACACACATAGACTGCGCATGAGTTCAGATTCCTTTTCCACGGCAAGATCAAGGCAAGATCGGGCAGGATCACTGTGCAAGATGGCTGACGAAGTCAGACAACGAAATCAGGTCAAATCAAACCATTTGTACATTGCTCTGACCACGGAGAAGGAACCTGAAGGCATGCTCTATCTGTGGAATTAATGTATCTCTGCTCAATAAATAATGCCTGTGAAGTAGTGACATATTTTTTGACAGTAGAGTCACATTGGTGAATTCATATTTGTGATGGAGAAAGTGCAATCATATAGTTGCATTTTGTGTTTATAATTCTTGTCAAAACGTATTCATTCGTATTCTGACGGATAAAATACACACAATACATTTTAGGTACAACTGAACTCATTACAAATATTTACTTTTTGCACAATTATAGACTAATATGCATGCATTTCTATCTTATGTGCAAGAATATTTTGACAACAACCTTACCCCATAGTTAAGCACCTGGTTGGTTTGCACTAAACAGCCGCATCTGTATATCCAGCTGCTGTGTCATTCTTCACCCAAATAAGTTTGTATTTTTGTAGAAAAAATACTTGTTTGTTTCAACATGAGTAATCTGTGCATTTACCCTGATACTGAGCAAGTAGACTCAGATACTGCCCACTGTAATTAAGTATGACTTTTTCACCATGTTGTGCAGCCCTGTACTGATCATAAGTAGATATAAATCTGTGTCCACAAAAATAATTTCTTAGAACAATTCTATTTCTAGGTGGCATTCCCCCAAGACAAAATCATGCTCCAGTGTAGTGCAGAATGACTGTATTGGACTGAGTTAATTTTCCCAAAACTTCTGTCATTCCTTTATCAGTAATGTGCCATGCCCAACAGACATCTCTATCCACCATGTGGTCATACTATTTCTTGTCATTTGTGTCACTCTGTTGCCAGAGGTGAAGGTCTACAGAACATATGCTGATCAACCCACAGTAAAATGTAATTTGCTTCTGTGGCATCCACAGTATGTTAGTGTACTATGATACAGTTTATACAAAATATTAACATTTTTAGTTATGCCTTTAATGTAGAGGCTTCTGTTGGCATGCACAGAATACATACAGTACTTTATGTGAATGTCTAATGGTTTACCTCATTCTCCTGCTGGATCTGGTCACCAGATGGCGCCATTCATCCTAATTTTCCAAGTCCAATATCCTTGGTGTGATTTATGAAGGTTAACTTTTCTGTTTAAGGTGCCATTGGCATAGTTCAGATTAGGGTCAGTGCACAGTGACAAGAACAACATGTGTTTTCCTCTCCAGTCATTTTCAGTGTTGAAAATGATTTATTGTATTTATCGCACTGGCCTTTAAAATCCTTTTGTCATCACCTTAAAATGACGTGTTTATACAGCATAAATCATTGATTCCTGAAGTGCATTATAAACCAGAATGTACATCATTATCACTGTGGTTCCTCTTATTCCAAGTAAGTCCCTCCATTCCTCTGACAAGGGAATGATTAAGTGACTTCACCAGTTGCAGTGGTGTAGGGGATCCCTCATTATGTGTCCTCATGCTGTGACTGGGGCCAGTTACCAGACGATCTGTGAAGGTTTTAGCCCATCAGTTCTGGCCCTCTAAACTGGGGATTTATAAGGCTTACAGGGGGTTAAACCCCAAAGATCGGAGCCTTCAACTGCCTGTTTGAGAGATTATGCTCTTCAGTCTTCTATTTTCACCTCTCTGTCTTGGTAGAACAGCAGGAAGTGTTGATGGTGTTCGTTTGAGACATGCCTCTGCTCGACATCTCTGGAGGGAGGCAATGGTGATAAATAAGTGTTGAGAAACTTGATTAAGTAGAACATTGCCTCATGCTGTGCAAATGAATACTGAGGGACTTGTGAACAGGATTTTGTTAAATAAAAGAGGAATGGAATGGAAAATGCTGTAGTGATGAATTCCAAATTGGGGTGTGGTGTGCAATGAGTGGAATAGAGGCTCATAAATTTGCAGTCTGTGCATACCTACATTAAACATGGGGTGGTCAGGTGTCTGCACTTTACCGGTCACAGGAGCAAGGTTATGCTCCATTTCTCTCGGGTGGAGATATGAGGAGTGGAAGTAAGCTCTGTTGCATCTTTAATAGGGATTTTCGGTGTCACTGTTTCACCGTCTGTTCTGGCTGTACTTTCTTTTTCATCATTTGCGAGACTTTCTGATACAATTTTTCCTGGTAACATATATAGGCAACTAAGAAATCTTGTTGAGTTGTGTTATTTATACACAGCTGGTTTCTGTTCTGTTGTTTAATTGATTGGTATAATGGTTTTTATAGACTCTTCATTAGCCTGTTAACAGCCGTGGATCAATACAACATTGTTACATGCATGATTGAACGGAGTACCAGGCATCTGGCCCAGGGCGCATGGCACTGTTTTAGTAAACAGTCATTAATGTGACACTGTTACAATATTAGTAAGTGTAGACATTATAATGTGGCTGATTACTAACAAGCCAAAATGATTTATCCATAGAATTGATAATTTTTCCTGTTATACATTTGGACTCCAGTTAGAATGAATCACATTAGAGCAGTATGTCTTTACACACAGCTGAGACAGCTAAGTGTGTCAAAATGCAGTGTGCCACTAGTAGACAGCTTGTTCCTGATACTAAAAGAGCTTGAAATTCATTATTAGACAGTGCAATGCTTCTTTAAGAAAACTTAGATAATGTATTCAGGTGACAGTTTGGATACCCTTTTATGTCTGCACTTCAATGTGTGCATGAATTCAAAACTTAGGCATTGAATTTTATTTCACCCCCCCATTCAGTCCCTCTGGGAGTGTCCTGTACTGTTCACAAAACAAAGTACTGTTGTGCACATAGGTGGAAAGATTTGTTTAACCCTTTCACCCCTCAGATTTCCTCACTGTCTGTGTTCATTGAACTCTTATGGGATCTAAATACTTCCTTTGAGATTATATAGCAGGGTCATAGACTGAGGTCAGATTGAAGCTTTTTGTGAATGTGCATGTGTACATGCGCGTGTGCTGAGTTGGTCTAGATAGAGTGATTTGCTTTGTGCATGACCAGTCAACCACATCCTTTACAATAGGCAGAAAAAGGGGTGACTACCTTTTGACAGAGCATTTTATCTCAGTGAGATCATAGCAATTGGCTATTTATGGCAGGCGGCCTGCTGTCATGAGATAATCATTTAGACTGGGAAATAATGTTTGGTCTAATTTGAGCATCCTTTACTCCTTTTCTCCCTGCAAAACAAATGCCTCTTCTGATAATTATCTGCAATCCTGCATAGTGGTTCAGCACTGACCCTTTTAAACTCATCAGTGTGCTGTTGCTCTTTTGAGCTCTCCCTCCCCTTGCCTTAAATTTTAACAATGCTATTATCCTCTTCTCTAAAGTGACCGTAACATGTTTGTGAAAACTGCCTTTGGTGTCACCAACCTCCCTCAACAGTATCCTTTTTTTGTGTGTGTGTGTGTGTGTGTGTGTGTGTGCGTGTGTGTGTGTGTGTGTGTGTGTGTGTGTGTGGGGTTCTGTGAAGAGTGGGAGAGAACCAGAAATAGAAGGAGAAGGAGGGAAAGTGAGGGGGAGAGATAGGCAGGGTTAAGAGAAATGGAGGGGAAGGGTTGATAAAAACAACAGATCTCTGCTCCCTAATCCTTTTGTGTCGACGGTGTTAATCCGTCCGACCAAACACAGCCTCCCCTGTTCACCCACTCCTCCCTCACCCCCCCCATCCCCAAACCCTGCTTATGCACCATATACCAGGCGCTCCCACCACATAAACAACCGACAGCACTGCTGAAACCAATACTCATCCCCTAGACAGTCATGCAGGCACAGTAGCTGAAAAACACGCAACGCAGATTCAACTCTGTCCCTGTTTTAATCTCACTCATCTCTGTGGCTGCTGGGAACAAGCCTCTGTTATGGGCTGCCTGCTTTATGCAAACATATTTTAATGTTTGGCAAGTCAGTATGTGCATATTGCAAATTGTGGAGTTGTTCCTTTGTAAAGGTGTTTTTGCTGTCATGTATTTGCTCCCTTTTGTTCTGCTTTGTTTTGGCTACTGTAAATGTAATGAATGCACTTGAGACCAACACAGTGTATTCTCTGCAAGTGTTTTTGTGTCGTGGTCTTGTTTACGAGCTGTAAGAGAGGAGGAGGGGGGGGGGCACTGGGTAGGCGAGCGCAGTGGTTGCGGTGGGGGGGGTCTAATGAGGTCACACCCTGGCAACCCATAGGCTCCTCCCACAACCCCTCACCCCCCGCATCTCTCCATTTGGCCCTGTGTGAGTATGCCCACCCACTCAACCCCCCCTCCTCTTCACCCTCTGACAGGCAGAGCTCTCCGTGGTGCTGAAAGAAGAAAAACACATTCCACTTACAGTGCAGACGCAAAGGGAAGGCAGGCGATATACACGACACAAAAGAATAAAATTTCAATATGTAGAAGGAGATGGTGTTACAACTGCTGAGAACAAGCGTTAAAAAGTACACAGGAGTAATCGGAAGGGAAGTGAGAGAGGATGACGCACTAGTGTAAGGTGGCTACAGTAGGCAGTGGGCGTGTTCTTCTTGTTGTGATCTATAGTTGGGAAGCCCGGTGTCATCTGCCTGAGCACAGACTGACTGTACAGCTCTGTGAACGAGCAGGACAGGCAGAGCGGACAGGGAAGACCAAACCTGGAAATACACACCACTCTGCTCTACCTCGGTCTCAACCTTCAACGCTGGATGAGGATTCCTTTCCTGTTTACCTGTGCAACAATCTAAGATTTTTTTTTTTTTTTTTGTATTTGGGGCTGAAGAAGAGACATTATGGGAAAAGATTTTTTTTTTTTGTAATTTGAATTAGATATACTGTTTGTGCCTGGTCAGTCTCTACAAGAGGAGTTCAAGTGGAGTTTATGAGTGTGTTAGTGTGTATTTGTGTCATGCTTCCAGTTGCGGGTGCGGTCTGTTGCTATGCTGCACCTTCCATCTGTCTCTAGCATGTGCAGATGTGTGAAGCAGTGAAGCTGGCATCTAGTTTGGAGTGTAGCACAGTCTGGACTGGAGGGGTTGCATCTCCCCTTTCTCCTCAGGGGAGGGAGCCTTGGGCTGGGCACCCAATGGCCCAGCTCCCCTCTAACACCAGCCTTATCCTGGGTCACAGGGACTCCTTCTAGCAAGTCAGTCAGTTGGACTGTACAATGGATGGAAGCCTATGTGGATTTAAGAGGAATTGTGCACTGGTGCTCCAGGATAGGTCAGAGTTCACGAGTGTGCACTGGACTAGTCAGGGGAAGACAGAAGACACATTGGTCTACAAACCAGCAGGGACACAGCCCCATTGTAAGTATGCATCCTAACTCTTGCTCAGAAACAGTGACCCACAAACTCAAAAAGAATATGATTGTAAATGCTCAACTTTTACGCATCACACTGCATGTGAGGATGTTTTCTACCTCTGAAATACAGTACAAATAATGTAGAAGTCCACAGAACATCCATAGACACACTGCTGCCAAATGTTGCACCTGTGCATGTCTGGGTTTACAGGTTAAGCTTGGTCCACTGCACTGCACTGACGTGTATGTGTGTGTGTGTGTGCACGCACATGGCTGTGTATGTGTGTCTGTAGGTCTGTGTGTGTACGCGTTACTAAACTACTGTCCCTGCAATCTTTTTGACACTGTGTCTTTAGAATATCCATGCTGCCATTCTCTTGTGACACAGTTGCCTGGAAACAGAAACGGTGTGCCACTTTCATTTACTTTTATAGCAAAGTGCTCGAACTGTTGCAGCAGTTGTCAGAGGGGGCAAAGAGGGACAGCAGACATGAGACATAAAAGAAAACACTAAAATGCATCAAATGAAGTGCAGAGAATAAGAAGCAAAAAGGGTGCTTCGTACCTGAATCAAAAGGTTTTTATGGAAATATCCAAATAAAAATAATGTTTTGCATATTAATTATGGGAGGACAATTCCATTTGAAAAAACAAAAAAAAAACCCAACACTGATAAACAAGCTGATTCCAGTGCAGAATGCTGCTGCAGGCTTACAGGGATTAGGCAGGCAGGCTTAATTCAGCTCAAACACTGTTTGAACTGTGGCTTCCAATTGCTGCACCCTTTACACATTTAAGTGCTACACATCATTTCTCCCCAGAAGTCAAGATTTATTTTGCTTGTACAGCCTCAGATCTCTAACTATACCTGTGCAGTGGTGATAAGACCAGATAATCAGAAGAAGAAAAAAAAAAAAATCCTACACCACATGGCAGCAGTCTACTGTGCCCTAGTTTGAACCCTGCTCTGGGATGGTGATTCTGTCTGCTGGCTCTTATCACTCCTGTCCTTTTGCCTATAAAAAGCTGTGTGAAGGAGTGCTGAGGGTGTGCTGTAGGAACCCGGCAGATAAACCCTCTGACCCAGGTCCCATGCTGGACTTATTCATAGACAGACATGAGGTAGAGGGATGCTGATGATGGCCAGACAATGGTCGGTCTCTCACTTGGCCCTACAATCTCCATCTGGCGGCCCCCCCACTCCCCCCCCCCCCCCCCC
>JAPQRP010049715.1:0-12308 GCA_037367295.1 Apogon hyalosoma | reverse complement strand
ACACACACACGCGCTCACTCTCACACACACGCACACACGCACACACACCCACACAAGCACACACACACACACACACACACACACACACACATACATATATATATATATATATATATACACACACACACACACACACACACATAATTTTTTTTCCCCATACTAATTCACTTTAGTCTCATGTTTTCAGGTGTGTTTTGTGTCTCTTTTGAAGTGAGATATCAGACTCTTAGATTTGTTGTTAGATGTTGTGTTTCTTTGATTAAAAACACATATAACTTTTGAGTTGCTCTCATGAAATATTTTCCATGAAAAGGCTTCAGCTTTGATGGAGCGATTCATTTTACTTTGATCACAATGTCACCAAAACAACAATGAATCATTGGAAAAGAGGATGGTGAGAATTCCTTTGTGTTAGTTTAGTTGAAAAATAATTGAGTCTGCTTGTATGTTGATAATCTATGATACAATTAAGGCAAAGTGTGTGCAGCCAACATTCAGAACCATCAAAAAAATAGTAACATAAATATCACATCGAATCATGTAAAAACTAAATTGCAGCAGGGTAGTGGGGAATTCTGTCTGTCCTGCATTTTCTCATTGAAAATCTGCAACCAGATGGAAGCGACATAAACTGATTAAGGATTGAATGGATCATGTCAGATCTGAATTTTCTTTAAAGACCTCACCATGTAAAGGTGTGTTAGACCATACTATTCAGCAATTCTACTGCACATTTATGATACAATATACTTTATTGTCCCTGTGGGGAAACTTTCTCCTGGCATAGTGTAGACTGCAACTAATAATAAACAGATTAAATCACAGTATAATACAATAGAGAACATAAACAGTGGCCCGTAGGTGGAGAACAAGTGTATAGACAGATATTGCACAGGTTTCATGGTAAACATCTGTTAGTCCACTAACATTATTGCACTGATTAACCATAAAAACTTAAAACCACAACATCATAAAACCTGTAATTAAAACCAATTATAATGAATAATAATATAATAAAAACAATAAAAATAATAAAAATAAGTGGTGCCAGGCACAACAAACCCCGCCCCTCACAAATGTTTTACCTGATTTGCCCTATCTCTTATCATTGCAAAAGCATATTTTTAGTGACCTTGACTTGACATTCACCAAAATTTAATGGGATCTATTCTGGAAGACCTCGCACCTTTCCTGAAAATTTCATGGAAATTGGTCCAGTAGTTTTTGCTAAAGTTGCTGACAAACAAACAGACAATAAAAACAAACCAAAAACAATACCCTTGCCTGCCCTTCGGGGGGCGGGGTAACAATAATACAAACAGTTAATAAGGTGAATGCAATAAATAATATATGAATAATCGTTGCTGACGAGGAAACAAATGATAATAATAATTGCTCTTCAAGATTCTAACAGAGGCAGGCGCAACAGTGTTTTTAAAGTGATTGAGTCAACATTTGGGAACCCTTTACCTCCTTCCTCCAGGTAAACGTTTCTACATTTTCACAAGGCTTTGCAGTCAGCTCTTAAGGACAAGGATCCGAAGTAGCAAATTTCAGAAACTAACGCGTTGACCTGTGAGGATCCACAGGTTCTAGATGTGGTCATTTTTACGCTGTTGTGTATTCATGCATGCTGTTCCACATTTATCCAACAGTCACCGCTAAAGCGTTCTGGCCATAGCAATGTGATTGTAAGGCTATAGTATTCCAAAATTACTAATATTTCCCAAAATGTTGGTCCTATCAACTTGTCGTTTTCGCTAGTCTGTTTCATGACCAAAAATACATAAGCATGCTAAACTGCAGCAGTCAGCTCTTTCCAGATTTTGAGTGAATCCCCGGACACACACACACAGAGGCCATTTGGCTTTTATAATATAGAAGGGTAACAGTACTAATGCACTAAAAGAGTTGTTAATGTATATATTTTTTTATGGTTAACGTTGACATTTCATTTGCCTCTATAGTTAACAAGGCGAGTTTATTTATAGAGCACTCTTCATACACAGGGTAACTCAAAGTGCTTTACAAAGGCATAAAAAAAAGACAGGAGAAAAAAAGCAAGACATTGAAATTACATTCAAATCAAAAAAGGTAATAAAGACATGAAAATCATCAGAGATTAAATGTAATTTTAAAATGCATTCACAGAATAAAAGAATGACAATTATATTTAAATCATACAGATTTTCCAGATAAATGACTATTATTTTCAGGGTTTCCTTCTTCTCCCAGATGCTAATGCTTGTCAAGCTCTAAATTTGAGACTACATTTTTTTCAGTTTTAATTTCAACTTTGCGGTAAATCACACAGAAACTGCACTGCCCAGTCAAATAAATGGGCTGACATTTGAACACAGGTCAGACATGCTTTTTAATCACATTCCTCCTGCTCTGCCAATTAGGACCAACTTTTACAGATGCAAGCCAAAACAAATATAAATGGCTTAAACATGAAAACCATATTTTGTCATCTGAACTTGCAATTAGTGTGGGCTCAGTGCATGCTCGCTTGTTGTTTTTTTTTTGTTTTGTTTTTTTAAAATTTTAAGTACATGAAATACCTGATTTTCTATTGATGATCATTTCTCATTAATTTACCTTGAAGTGTTTTTTGTACCTGGTCAGGATAATTTAACAGCTTTTCTTGTGAACATAACTCGTGTACAGTATGTGTGTGCTTAAATGTGCAACCTTTTCTCTGAGGAGACTTCAGAGTTTTGTGATGGATTATTTTTCCAGAACGCTCTGTTACCATGAGACAGATTTATCTCAATAATTGTGTAACATATAATCGAACAGATCTTGCTATGTCTGTATTGCACAGTAATGTGTATGAGTATAAGATTAGAACAGTTTTACCTCACTAGACCAATAAACTGAAACCTTGAGTGAGATGTTGTTGGCTGACGTGATTTGAGAACTTCAGTTTTTCCCAAAAGCTCTGTCACATCATTCATCCTCTGCTGGCCTTGAAGAAAACTCTCCTGTGACCATTTCAACTGAACTGTGCAACAGCATGGATGGGGGACATTTGTCTTGTATCCTTGGCTGTAATCTTAAAAGATGCCACATTTCTTACAAAACAGCAGCAAGTTGAAAAACTCTGGGATGCACCCTGGATTGCCACTGTAATGATATGAAAATGGCAGCAATACAATACATATATATTTTGATGTTCCTTGTATTAATATTTAACCCATAAAGACCTAGTACTACTTTTATGGCAGTTCCCAAATGAATTTTTCCTCTGTATTTAACCTTTCTTAAATGATTTATCACCATTTTTTGTAAATTTATTCTCTTTATATTGCATTTTTTCAGTGCAAATCAGGTATTTTCCCATATTTATTTCACCGATCATGTAGATGTTCATAAAAGCTCAGATTAAAGTTGAGGGTTATTATATCAGAAACAGAGAAAATTGAAGAAAAAGTGACTTTTTCAGCAAAATCTATCATTAACTGAACATAAAACAAGTGTCTCCGTCCACTGTCATTGATCCAACTCCATGGGTTTTACTGGTAAATCAAAGTTGTAGAAGATCACGGCGTTTCCAGGGTAACTACGGAGCCTCTGAACATCCAAATGGGTCATGTCTGATGACCATGAAAAGAAGTCGAACTGTATTTTAGCTGAATTAATTCAATGTACTGATAGGTTTAGGGGTTCAGAAGTTATTAAACATTTTAGATCAACAGATGCTTTTGGTCTCCAGTGGGTGTTTGGGACTTTATGGGTTAAGGGTAAGAATTTCTTCCGTCCAGTATGGCTGAAAAATGAGGATAGCATCATTAAGTATTCTGTCATCCTCCTCCGGTATCTGCTGTCCACTTCAGACGTTAACCTTAGTCTGTGGCAGGCTGGGGTGAGATCTTCAGTATCTGTGTCGTAGTGTAGCTCATATACCTTTTGAGGGTCTCTTGGGGTCACCTTGATCCCTTTATCCTCCATGTACGCAGATAAATATACGCACAAGAGCAAACTAATGCGCTACATACATCCTGTGTATATATATGTGTACTCAGTCATGCACACATACACTGTACACATGCACACACTGTTACTTGTCCTATTTGTCCTCTCATTTTTTTCCTTTCATATACTGTAGTCTCTCCCTTTCACACAACACACACACTACACACTCACACGCTGCATACCACTCCCTCCTCAGCACTGACAAGATACATGATGAACGCATCCACAGTGATTTATAATAACTCACTTCAGAGGGATGCCATTGCAGAGGAGGAAATTGAACAAACAGGCCATGTTATCTGTCACCAGATGACCCAGTTCAAGTTCAAGAAGCTGCCTGTCAAGTACAATTGACTGCACAACTGATATATTAGACCTTAATGGCAGCAGAAAAAAGAAGCTCTTAACGATTGCCTTTGCTGGGCATGTGAAGGTCCCATGGAGGGGTGGATTGCAAAAAGGAAACAAATGATTTCCTGAAGCAGCATCTTCCATCTCCAAAAAAAAGAAAAAAATATCTGATACTGATGCTGGTGTGGCACTTTAAAGGAAAAGGTTTGATAAGACAAAGGACAACTTATTGATAGAAGTGGGTGTGAAAAAACAGCAAAAAATGAGATGATTATTTTGTCTTGATCTTATTATAGTATAAACCTTCAGTTTGGCAGAATGTAAATACAAAATGTTAAAGAAAATAAATATATAGAACATGGTTTATGGAGAACAAAATAATGAGGAACCTAATAACCTGCAATGTTTCTATGTAAAACTAAAAGTAGATTTGTATGTAACACAGGTTACATAAAGTCCATCTCAACTCATAAAGACCCAAACATCCACTGGCGACCAAAACCATATTGATCTAAAATGTTTAATAACTTCTGTTCCACTAATCCTGTCAATGCATGTAAATTATTGGTGTAAACTGCAGTTTTGTCTTTTCACGGTCGTCAGATATGACCCATGTGGATGTTTAGAGGCTCCGTAGTTACCGTGGAAACACTGTCATCTTCTACAATATTGATTCACCTGTAAAACCCATGGAGTTGGATCAATGACAGTGGATGGACACACTGGGTTTATTTTTATTTAATGATAGATTTTACTGAAAAGCAACTTTTTCTTCAGTTTTCTCTGTTTTGATATAATAACCTTTGAATTTTCTCTGAGTTTTTATGAACATCTACGTGACCAGTAAATTAAATATAGGAAAAAAATAATGATTTTCACTGGAAAAATGCAAAACACAGAGGAAAATATAATAAATGCTGATAAGTCACTTCAGAAGATTAAATCTACAGAAATATTCATTCGGGAATTGCCACAAAAGTAGCACTGGGTCTTTATGGGTTAAAGTTTGAAGAAAATCGAATGTGAAGGTGCTTACAAAAGGCTTTTTTTTAATTCTTCAGTGTTTATTATTGTATCAGATGGAGAGTAGAAAACCTATGCAATACCCTTGTTACTGACAATTTCTCCTTTGCTTAGAATAAAGTCCCAGCTGATGACAGCAACAAAACAAAACACAATATACTGGTGTTATCAAGACACTTGTGAAACATATGTTGCAGCATATGGTCCAGAGCAGAGATCAGATCTGATTTGCTGTCAGACAGTTTAACTTGGTGTAAAAAAATGTAAAAAATATCCCAGCACACGTCTGCTTCTGGAAAACACATTAACCTTTTCGTGGTGTGAAAAGGGACAGAAGGCGCAGCGGTGAGAACCGAGGGGAGGCAGTGGAGGTGCATTTAGATTTGCAGTACTGCACCCCCACCCCTGCCCTGCTCTGACACAACCAACAGGCCTTTTCCCTTTTCTAAAAAAATTTTTTTTACAAATCTTTGCTTCACAATGAGGCTAATCATGCACGAAAATATCCACAGTGGGTCAGTCTGCAGTAGCATGTCATTGTATGTGAGGCAAAAGTGCAATCAATGGGAACAGCAGGTGATCTCCGGCAGTTTCATCCAGCAATTTCATTAAAATAGCAAAAGTAATGCTACAATGATGCAATCAATGGCATCATAATCATCATGATACAAACTATACTTTAAATACTCTACCATCAGTACATAATCATTTATGTTTATGTAACTTCATAAAAAACATGATTGTACCCACTTTCACCAAAACCTTTGGATGCAAGTTCCTCCTTTACTTTAAAAGGTTGAATAAATGCTGACAACCCACAGCGATTAAAGTACAAGCAGTCGTATTAAATTAGACCAGATGGCAAGTCTAAATTTACAGATGATACAATTGGGGTGAAAGCTCTGGAACAATCTTAATATTTTTGTATGTGTAATATGAATATAACAAAGTGCTAAAGTCACTACTGCCACTTTGTTTCACTGCTGCTGCTGCTGATACATGTACCATCACTTTAACATGACTGTTGCTGCATACTGTGTCATTTTCTACATATTAAGAATGAATTTATTAACATATTTTATGGTAGTTTTCATTTTACCTTACTTACCTTTTATGTATTTTTTATCTTTCTTATGCTTCAAAACCGAGACCTGGGCAACTATACTTTGCGCCATTAACCCTGTAAAGCCTGAACCATTAAATCATGGACAGAAAATTCCAGTTCTTTGAAACTGGAGCCTTTATTGGTCCTTCTGAACAACCAAACAAAAAATGTTTTTTTCAAATATCAATTTCCATGTATGATTTTAAATTTTGTATCATAGTTGATAAATCGAGTCTCAATACTCAAATGTTATTTTTGAACAAACAAGAACATAATGTAACACAAACATGTCTAACAAATTGGTAATTCCTTTTCAAAATTGGCAAAGTTCTGCCTCCTGACAATCTTGTAGTGTCACTGTAAAGGCCTCTGGTGAAGGAATTCCTCTCCCCGGTAGATTTTCCACCTATTGCATGTATCTAATTGTATACATCAGGTTTTTCAAGAAAAAAAACTATCACACTGATCATGTTGAGGGCTTCAAAACTCATGTGTCAAATATGATACATTCAGCATTATAGGGTTAAAAACGTCCAGTTCCAAACATGATGTAATTTCCAGAAAATGATTTGCTCAGGTGTCTATTTTGTATATGTTGCTCACAAGATGAGTAACACAGTTAACAGCTGTCAGCGACGTTGGTGTTTGGACTAATCCCTTAATGTCGGTCATTGAGTCAAATCTCTTGTACAGTCACGCTTGACTGGTAACTTTAGGTGTGGTCAATAAGCGATATAAAGGCAGCAAAGAAAGCACTCAAAATGCCATGACTTACGATACAACAGAGAGAACGTGCCATTGGCATGTTACGCACAGGTCTGAGCCGTGGTGAAGTCGCTCGCCATTTTCGCTGTCATCGCAGTCCGATCAGTCGTCTGAGTGATCGGATCCTCAGGACAGGATCATCAGACTTAGTTCCATGCGTCGCCGCTGCACTGCTTGTTTGGAATCCAGAGGTGGACACAGCCCATATTGAATGATGACACTTTCAATTTCTGAGTACCTGTATTCAGTGGCTGACTAAACCTGTTAAGTTGATTGCAGTTTGTCCACAATTCATTCTGTAATGACCAGTGCTGCCCTCTTTAATATGAAGGTAACCCCAAACCAATTAATTTAACATATTTCCAAATATACATATTATTCTGACCCGTGTGTTTTTAATGGCGCTAAGCATACATTTTATTCTATCATGTACCATTGATTGAATGACAATAAGCTGAGTCTGGACAAAAAAGTACATAGAAATTGGGGAGGGTACTTCTGTAAATTCAATATGCTCCAGACAATTCTTGATTTTAAGTATAAGTCTGATAATTGTCTAATGATAATCATTTATCAGCTATTACTAATTCAACTAAATGCTAGTTATTCCTGGTCACTGTGATGAAAATTTACTTCAGAAAACAGGTTTTCATGTGAGCGTATGTACAGTATGCGTGTGCTAAATGTAAGCCCTTTTATGTAAAGAGAGTTCAGAGTTTTGTGAATTTACACTGAAAAAAAGGGGTGACTAAAAACAAGATAAAAACACTAAATCTGAGGAAAATGGTCTCAGAACAAGTGAAATATCTGTCCATGCAGCAAGATAACTTCACTTGACAAGATTTCTTGAATTAAGATTGTTAAATCTAGAAATAAGCATGTCTACAGATGTATGAACACTTAAAATAAGAAATTAACTTCTAAAACAACATTATCTAACACTTCTAAATAAAAGTTGTTTTTTTTGTTTTTTGTTTTTTTGTTTTTTTTTTTTTTTAATCTCGGTAAGAACCAAATAATTTGCAGTGTATACAGATAATGGACTTGGGTGAAAGTTCAGGAAATATCTATTAAAACTGATGTGCATAACTGATGGAAATAAAACAAATAGCTACCTCTTTTAACCTAAAAAGACCAAGTGCTGCTTTTGTGAATATGGAGAAAATCAAATTTTCCTCTATATTTAACCTTTCTCAAATGGTTTATCACCATTTATTATTATATTATCCTCACAATTTTCTGTTTTTTCAGTGTAAATCATGTAATTTCCTATATTTAATTCATTGATCATATAGATGTTCATAAAAACTCAGATTAAAGTTGAGGATTAATCTATCAGAAACAGAAAATTGAAGAAAAAGTGAATTTTTCAGCAGAGATATCGGTGAATGAACATAAACCCAGTGTCTCCATCCACTGTCATTGGTCCAACTCCATGAGTTTTACTGGTGAATCAATGTTGTAGAAGATGAAAGTGTTTCCACGGTAACTACAGAGCCTCTGAATGTCCAAATGGGTCATATCTGATGACCATGAAAAGTTGAATAACTGTATTTTACAGAATTATTTACACTGATTGATAGGATTAATGGATCAACAGGGATTAAACAGTTAAGTCGCGGAAAAAAAATTATTAGACCATCAAAAGTCATCAAAAACAATGGTTATACAATCACATACTAACTCCTGTGTGTATCGTGATTATAAAACAGACAGAAAAGAAAACATGGAATGCCTGAAAGCACTGTTTTTGTCAGTACAATGCCATAGCTGTTGATGTAACAACTGAGGTGATTTTGGTCATTATCAAGAAAACATGGAAAATGGATAGATATCAGCTCTGAAATTAAACTCTTATGAGCTATTTTTGTGTATTATTTTAGTTGTCCAAACAAATAATAATAGTAATAAGAAAAACTTTATTTATATAGCACCTTTAAAAACTGAGTTTACAAAGTGCTTTGACAGACAAGGCACAACAGCAGAATAAAAACAGAGAAAACAACACAACAACAAAAGAAGAAAGTAAAGCAAACATGACTAAGTTTGAATGCATCGTAGTGGAGAGGGCAGAAGGAAACAACATGATGGTGTCAGATTAATGCAAAAATGGAGGAATGGAATAAAACTTCATGTATGTTATAAACAAATAATCAAAACAGGGTAAAATTAAATATTCAGACATTAAAAACCATTAAAAAGAGACATCACATAAAGGCTAGTCTATAAAAATGTGTTTTAAGAAGTGATTTAAAAGATGATACTAATTCCGTAAGCCTTATCTCCTTGGGCAGGCCGTTCCAAAGTCAAGGGGCCCTGATGGAGAAACCACGGTCACCTTTCGATTTAAACCTCGACCTCGAAACAGTCAGGTGCCACCCACCCCAGGATCTAAGGCTGCGTACTGGCTCATATTTGACTATCATGTCAGTTATATAACCAGGGGCCAGGCCAATTCAGGCTTTGAAAGTGATCAGTAAAATCTTAAAATCAATTCTAAAATGCACAGGAAGCCAGTGAAGTGAAGGTAGGACTGGGGTGATGTGATGTCATCTGTTAAAACCAGTGAGAAGCCTAGCTGCTGCGTTCTGGACCAGTTGGAGGCGGGACAGTGATTTTTGGCCAATGCCGGACAGGAGTGAGTTACAGTAGTCGAGTCTGGTGACTATGAATGAGTTAACTGTTTCCAGGTCGGAGTGTGGGAGTATTGGTTTGATTCTTGAAATGGTTCATAGATGGAGAAAACAGGACTGGACAACTTTATTGATGTGTGGTTGGAAGGTGAGGCCAGAATCAAATACTACTCCAAGATTTCTAGCTGTGGGCGTGACATTTGTGGAAAGAGGACCGAGGCTATTTTTGATGGGAGTGATGGAGTTTGGTGGGCTGAACAGTATAACTTCTGATTGGGAGTTGTTAAGTTGGAGAAAGTTCTGGGCCATCCAACAGTTTACATCATTCAGGCAGTCGGACATTGCAGCTAGGCTTCTTGGGTCGTCCGGTCTCAGGGGCAGGTATATTTGTGTATCGTCCGCATAACAGTGGAAAGATACTTTGTGGCGCTGAAAAATCTGGCCCAGCGGGAGCATATAGAAAATAGAACTGGTCCTAAAACTGAACCCTGCGGTACACCACAGGCAATCTGGGTTTTGGAGGATGTGTGGTTGCCTATGGTGATCACAAAGGTTGTATCTAAAAGGTAGGAATAAAACCAGCTAAGTGCAGGTTCTAAGACGATCAATAAAAATGGAGTGATCTACATTGTCAAAAGAATTAAAATAGCTCTCTCTCTCCCGTCAGCTGCTAAAAGAAGGTCATTGGTTACCTTGAGGAGGGCTGTTTTAGTGATGTGTAAAGGTCTAAAACCAGACTGAAACTTGTCAAAGACATTTTAATGAGACATAAAAGCCAAAAGCAGGGTTGAAACCACTTTCTCTAAAACTTTATATAAAAATGGAAGTTTAGAAACTGGCCTAAAATTATTAAGAACAGAGGGATCAAGGTTTGGTTTCTTTAAAAGAGGTTGGACCACAGCCTGTTTAAAAGAGGGGACGGTGCCTTGTATTAAAGACTTGCTAATAACTGATAAAATACTGGGTCCAACTGTGTCTAAAACCTCTTTAAGAAATTTAGTGGGGATGACATCAAGGCTGCACGTAGCTGGTTTCATATGGGAGATTATTTTAGTTAAAAAATGTACCTTTAGTTGTACCAGGCATTAAATTGGCCAAGAAATGGAAGAAAACAAGGGTGGTCTAATAATTTTTTCCGTGATTGTATATCTGTAGATGGTTTGTGTCACAGGTGGTCATTTGGGTCTTTGTGGGTTAAGCTCCAAACAACAGTCTTGGGTGGTTGGCTATTGTATATTTGAGTATATCTAATAACACCCATCATTATTTATAGTCTATATTTGCACTTCATCCTTTGCTGAGGTTTTTTTTTTAAGGATTTGTAGTTCATTAACACTTCACTTGTCACTGTGGAACTTGATATTTAGGCATGCAGATATTAACAAATACCAGCTCATTAAGATAAAGCCTTTAATTAACAATAGCTGCACCAGTACTGGGGAATACAGTCTCTTAAAGCTGTGGATGGGTGTTAATTGAGCCATTTGAGTATGTGTGAACATGAGCATCTGCCAGGTCACGTGTCCGCAATGTGTGACACTTAAAAATAAAGAAGTAACATGAAGCATCTGAAAGTGCAGTCAGTGACACGCTCACAAAGACCTTATCTCTTCCTTTATCTGTTGCAGAATATTTTGTAAACTGTTAAGAAAATAAATACTCATGACTAATGCCGGTGTCTGTCAGGGTTGTGAAGACACATGCTAAAGGCATTAGGCTTTTGAAAATGATATCCCACTTACATTGTTTTACAGTAATGCTACTATTATTGCAGTCATTAGTCTAAATTATTGACTTGCAATGCAACAATTTTACACAGCCAGAGCTGAGTTTAGGGTTTAATTTATATGTAAATGTGTTTGTAGCCTGTGTATTATTTGTCAGCACATCATTTTCTAAAATGAGATGTGGGATATTTGGTTTGGAGGGATGTTGATTACAACACAGTGTTACACTCCAGAGAGGCTAGACCAATTTCTTTAAGTTTGAAGGTGAGTTTTGGTGGAATAAAAGGGGCATTTTCTTGCTGATTGTCAGCCTTAACTTGAGACGGAGTTGCTTTATATTGAATCTATGTGGAGACCGTTTGAAAATAGAAAATTCCTTGACAATGCTACAGAGAAAAGAACCTGAATAACTCATGGAAAAGCTTCACAATACATAGGTATAATCATACTTCAAAAGGCATCCTGTTTTCCGACACTTCTTATTCCCTTCTTCCTAATGCAGTGTTTTTCAACCTTGGGGTCGGGACCCCACATGGGGTCACCTGGAATTCAAATAGGGTCACCTGAAATTTCTAGTATTGATAAAAATTAAAAAACTTACTAATAAAAAATACATGGTGAGTTGAGAGAGACAATCACAATACATAACAGACATGACAAACTGTGAAGCTGAAACTGAAACACTGTGGTACTGTTTATCTGTCAAATGTTCAAACTGAAGCACTG
>JAPQRP010049714.1:0-12321 GCA_037367295.1 Apogon hyalosoma | reverse complement strand
TCTCCCTTTGTGCAGTAATCTACACCTGGCTTTACTGCCTCCGTCCACAATAATATGCATTATATAGACTAAATGTCCTCTAAAATGGTTTATTTGTAACATAGTATAGCAAACTATTACATGATCAAAAAACAAATAAATTTTAGCAAAAAAAAAAAAAAGTCTCAGTTTCGAATATTTCTGGGATCACCAGAAAGTTGTGATGTTAAAATGGGGTCACAAACCGAAAAGGGTTGGAACCACTGCCTTACAGTGTTCTGCAAAATAAAAGCAATATTTCAACAATTACAACACGGTACAATTACTACTTGTAGGTGTTTCCACTGAAGAGTGTTTGGCTTCTGATGCATGATTAGTAGTAAAATATAGTAGTAAAGTAATAGTAGTAGTAAAGTATAGTAAAGTCCTGTCTCATGACATGTTGTAATTCTCATAAAATACTGTATGGTTCTCAGAAGATGCTTGTTTAAGGAAGATGGATGCACTGAGTTTCTTTTTTTTTTTTCAGTTTTCTTTTTATTAGTATTTTCCATGATTCACGTATTTATTCACATAACAATTCACCATTCTAATCCATTTATTTCAGAATTATAATTGAATCTCACAGTGATACGTCCATGACTCCACAGACGATACAAATAAGGATGAATGGTCCTCCCTCAACAATTGATTGATTGATTGATATCTTTATTTCGATCATATAAATGACAATTTAAGAACAGAAATGCAAATAAATGATAATCAAGAGAATGAAAAACCAAAGCGGTAACTTAAAACTGCAACGTCTTAAGCCTCAAAATTTACATGAGCGAAAAGGAATAGGAAGAAGTATAAACTTACCTAATCCTACCCCTTCAAACCTTTCCATTCTTACTGAAACAACACTGTCCCAAATTTATCAGCAATTTTGAAACATGTACATTTATTATAATACAAAATACCAAAGATGTAATTTTTTATCATACAAAATGAAGATGTAAACTCCCTAGAACAGGAAAGCTGGGGTGCATATTTGTGATATTAAAAATAATAATAATTAAAAAAAACAAAACAAACATCGATACAAAAGGGTTAAAAAGGCAAAAAGGGGTTAAATAGACATTAAACATGGCCTTAGATAAATCATGGTCCAACTGGTGTGACGTACCTAATCCATCTCTTCAAAAACAAACCTAGTTGTAGTCTTATTGCAGAAGTAATTCTTTCCATCTTAAAGATGTCATAAATGATGTCAATCCACTCCTCCACTGTAGGTTTTTCTAGTTTTAGTCACTTCCTTGTTATGGCTTTCCTATAAGCAGTACTTAAAATCTGAAATAGGACGCACTGAGTTCCCTTCCAAACCTCCACGGTGTTGCCACTGGAGTGTCGGTTCATCTACTGCTATTAGAGTGACCGTCTTAAACAAAAGAAGGGAACGTATAATCATCCCAAGGCAAAGTCCTTATTTATGGCAGTGGCCACGCAGTATAGATTTCTGGGAGAGAATTGTACATCAGGAATTCACTGACGAGTTGTGGATCCATAATTTCCAAATGACCCGGGCAACATTTAATGGACTGTGTGATGTTATTGAACTTCTCGTGGTACCAGACTTGTCATGCTCTCGGGAAGCAGTTCCTACACAAAAGCGAGTGGCTATTGCCCGGTATAAACTAGCCAACTGTTCTGAGTACAGGGTCATAGGGGAGGTGTTTGGCCTGAGCAAAACCACCGTGCACAGATGTGTGAAAAAAATGCGCAAAATGTGTTTATATTACACTTTTGTGCTATACCTCTATATAGAAACATCTCAAAAACTACCTCATGAGAGTTTAAAAACTTTTTTACGATCTTTAACAGTTTTTGCGACATTTCCGTGTGTCCATTATCAGTTTTCCATTGTGCAGTTTACATTTCGCACGTTTCTGAAGGTGATACAAACCCAGCTACGGTGGCTGTGAAGCAGCTTTTCTTCCACTAGAGGCAGTTTTAAGGACTTCAGATTCATTTTAACACAGCTGAAAAAAACACCTACAGTTACAGAAATACAATATAATATGAAAAAAGGAAATAAAAATACAACAACAGAGAAATAGTATTAATTGTCTTTTTTGGAGATAGACCCCATTTTTGCCAAATGTTCCATCCACTTTGCTATGTTTTTTGCTAAATATCATGCTTGTTAACCTGCAGAAAATACAGCTGTGGTCTTTCACCATAAACACTTTCACCTTATACTTATCATTTTATTTTGAAGAAGAATAGATCATGGGCTAGTACATTTCTACTTTGGTTTTAAACTGCTTCAAAAAAAAAAAAAGTCATAATGGAACCATGCGTTGGCCATGGCATAGTTTTGATAAGGAAATTCAGTGTAACAACATTTATTTCTGTCATTTTTTGGCCATGTCATGTTGCTGAACTTGAATTGGAGCAACCTCATATCATAAAACTGCTCCCACAGGCTTGTACAGGAAGCACTAAGCATGATGGGTAATGGCTTCATCCACCTCTATTTTCACCCTGATCAACCATCACTCCAGAAAAGGGATAATCTGGACTCATCAGACCCCATGACCTTGTTCCACTGAAACAGTCCAGTCTTTGTTCTCTCTATAAACTGATGCATGTTTTCCTCACTACATCAGTTAAAGGGTTATTGAACCGAAACATATTAATCACTACAGTAATTATCCAGCGGAAGGATCTAAGCTGTTTAGTTGAATTCAGTGTTTCCAAAATTGTCTTCTCTTCCCTCAGAGAACAAAACTACAATTATGTCAAGCCCATAAACTTCTCTCGGCAACAGTATATCAATAAAAATGAAAACAATGCACTAACAATCAATAATGCTTGTTATAGCTTTACAGTCAGTTGGAAGCGTTCCTACTTATTACTTTTGTACTTTTCACAAACATATGATTTGCAGACTGACCAGACCAGCAAAAAGGTTGTAGGTCAATGCTAAAACAGTATTGTTTAATATGAAAATATGATTTTAAATGTTGTTTGCAGCCTTATTTCTCCCCTATAGCACACTCAGGTTGTGAAGTATATTATTTGTTGTGCTTTTCCACTCCAAACCTAACCTTTAACCACATGCGCACTGAGTTTGAGCAATCCCAAAGTTGCTTTATTGATCCTCTAGTCTGTTTTATATTTTTCTGGTGCTTGAAGACACAGTTCTGTTTTAGACGATGCAGTGAGCAGCTCTGACCCATGATGCACTGGGCTCCACTCTTCTCCTACAACTGGGCATAGTTAGCAAGTCCTCTGTTCTGCTTGAGAAAGTACTCCATATTCCTCTTTTAACTTAGCACTGCTTTTCTTTTTCTCACTTTCCTCTGTTCATTAAAAATCTCTCCATTGCTATACAGCAACATGTCTCAGCCTCTCTGACTCAGCTCCTGCCTTCTGCTTTAATTATAACCAGTTTACTCATTTGTTAAGCTACATTTGCTTAGAACCAGTTTTTCTATCCAACTCTCTCCCTGTTGGGGTTGTGATAAATTTTGCCTGTAATGCCAGGTTGCCTGACGGCTTTACTGGCAAGAAGCACTAAATTGTTTTCATATTACTGGCAAGGTCCAAATGTGTGATTCCCATCGTGCCATGGATATTATATAGCCTAGACTTCCTATTTGTTTTAAATGAGATTTTATAAGCCTGCTTGTTTCTGGGAAATGAGTTTGTCAAGGCTGCTTTTTATTGGAAGAGTAAGCGCATTTTATGTAATTGTATCAAACTTTTATCATGTTAATAATATTTTCCATCCAATATTAAGTTAAGCTAAAATTATGTGTAATATCCCAGCAGAGAAAAACGATTGTTTTTCCATTTTTTTCCTTCCTCAGTGAGATCACTTCACAACTTCTCAGGTTAATAATATTGATTGTATCATAACTTAACCTATAAAAACCCAAACAGCCACTGGTGACTAAAAGCATCTACTGATGTAAATTGTTTAATACCTGTTGATCCACTAAACCTATCAATACATGTAAATAATTGGTGTAAAATACAGTTTGTCATTTTTTCATAGTCATCAGATATGACCCATTTGGACGTTCAGAGACTCCATAGTTACGATGGAAACACTGTCATCTTCTACAACATTGATTCACCAGTAAAACCCACAGAGTTGGATCAATGACAGTGGATGGACATGATTTATGTTCAGTTAATGATAGATTGTACTGAAAAAGTCACATTTTCTTCAGTTTTCTCTACTTTTGATATAATAATCTTTGAATTTACTCTGAGTTTTAATGAAGATCTACACGATCAGTGAGTTAAATACAGGAAAATACCTGATTTACACTGCAAAAGACTCAAACTAAAGAGGATAATATTACAATAAATTGCAATAAATCACTTAAGAAAAGTTAAATATAGAGAAAGATTAATTTGTGAACTGCCACAAAAGTAGCACCGGCTCATTATGGATTAAATGCATTTTTCTGCCTGTGTGAAGCAGAAGTTGCATCATATTTGTCATTTTTCTGTTTAATTTAACTGTGGCTAGACTTGTATTCTCAAGAAATCAATACAAGCACAATGCGCATGCTCTTTTGGCAGATTTTTTGTTAATACAAGATAATTGGCTTATATTTAAGACTATCTGGCTTCTTTCAGGTTGCTTTGCAGTGTATTTTGTGTGACTCTTCACAGCACTCCATCATGTCGACCTTTTGGTCTCTTGCTAAATCTAACAATCGTTCAGTGTTGTTGTTGTAATGATGTCGAGACTCTGCAAAGGCAGAAAAAGAGGAAAAAAAAATCCTTTAAACCATCTGATACAAACAAGTTCCCAGTGGCATTCCTCTATTAACCGTGTTCCCCGCACACACTCTCAAATGCACACTCACACGGACACTTCTACAGCAGTCCATCATCATCTGTCATCATAGAGTCGCTGTCACGCCAGCGAGGCTTCTGTAGCAGCAAGTTGGCTGTGGGAAATGAAGCGAGAGATGGGATCTGAGGTGGGCCATGCGTACGCTTTTCTTGGATTTAGGTGAAAATTCAGTTTCTGTTTTTTTTTAGCAAGTGCTTTTTTTATTGTTTATCTGCATTCATGTGCCGCTGTGTGTCACTGTGCTTGTTGGTGTGTTTGTATTCTAACGTCCACGTCTCTTTGTGTCTGTGTGTGCACCAGACTAAATGGATTTAGGCAGATGATGTAATAGTTTCTGTCCCCTTGTGCGTTGCTCCACATGAGCTAAAGGCTGATGTGGATGGAGTTCAGTGTGTGGCCAACACACCAGTGCACAGTGTGGCAGATTCACTAGATGCAAAAAAAAGAGAGAGAAAGAGAGAAAGAAGTACTTATTTTGGCAAAATAACAATCCTTAACCCATAAGGACCCAGTGTGACTTTTGTGGCAGTTACCAAATGAGTTTTTCTCTCAATATGACCTTTTCCTAAGTGATTTATCACCATTTATTATAATATAATCCCCTGAATTTTGCATTTTTTTTCCTAGTGATTTCCAATGGAAATTGTGTATTTTCCTGTGTTTACATGACTGATCATTTACATGTTCATAAAAGCTCAGAGTAAAGTCAAAGGTTATTATATCAAAACAGGAAAAAAAAAAAGAAGAAATAGTGACTTTTTCAGTCAAATCTCTCATTAACTGAACATAAACCCAGTGTGTCCATCCACTGTCATTGATTCAACCCCATGGGTTTTACTGGTGAATCAATGTTGTAGAAGATGACAGTTTCCATGCTCGCTACAGAGCCTCTGAACGTCCAAATGGGTCATATCTGATGATCATGAAAAGATGACAAACTGTATTTTATTTACACCAATTATTTACATGTATTAATAGGATTAGTGGATGAACAGTTTAGATCAATAGATGCTTTTGGTCAACAGTGGGGATGTTTGGGTCTTTATGGGTTAATTGTTTAAAGCGCAATATTAAAATACTGAATTTCAATGTCAGGATTCTTAGAAAGAGTTTGTATAAGTAAACAACCTTTACTAGAAAGAAGCCTAATACAGTAGAGTTCTTAAATGCAACCAAATGGTCTTGTATTAACACAAAAAATCTGCAGGTTTCTTGGCAAGATTTCTTAGACATAGAAGTCTGGCTCCTGAACGGGTCTTAACGCTCAGAGAAAATGCCAACATTTAAGCAACTTGTCCTCATTACAGGCAATGAAAACAAAGGTATTAGATGTCTGCAGCTACTTTTTCTCTGTGTTTTCAGACAGTAGAAAATTCACCCCATGAGGTACAGATTTGGTTTAATCATGTTTTCAGACAGGTGGGAGGGTTAAATACATGATTGACAGCTGTAATTATCAATCACTGATCAGATTTTTGTCAAAGTGGATAAGAAAATACAACACGGGAGCTTGGATAAATGGCTTGATTTTTCTATAACAGCACGAAGCAGCATCAGGTCATCAATATTTATATTTAGTTTTCTAATTTGGACTGAGAGGAGAGAGCTGCAAATGGAAGGAATTATGTTGCTTTTTTCGCCCTAAATTTGACTTTTGCAGCTTTAGTGTACTCACTCTCATTGTTGGGAATATTATGCAAACCATTCGTTTAAATGCAAATTAGCTGAAATATCTTATTAAGACAAAGTTGGATGTAAAGTATTTTCTTGAAATGAAATTACTTTGCAAATGACAAACATGTTTGATGAGACTATTCTTTACATATCTCTGAAACAAGGCTGTCCAAGGATTTTTTTTTTTTTTTTAGTGTTAGCTTGTAAACTCAGAACACCGAAGAGGAATTTTATTGCCCGTAACATTTTCTTCATGTTCTTGTGGTTCAATAAATAATGGTTAAGATGACATCATCGACACTGACATCACTTATGCCTTAGAGAACGTCTTTGGTCCTGTTTCTTACTGACCTGCCGTTCTGCTCTGCTGCAGTGAAAGATCTAAAATGTCAAAACAGAAATCTAACGAATGATGCTAGACCCATAGAAATCCTTACAGGCTTATAGCTTTCTGCAATGACCCCGAATACCAAAGACCAAGAGTGCAGGGTTTTCTAGTTCGTGCAGTGCGATGAGCTCAGGCAGCCGATTAGACCATATTAGATAAGAGAGAGAATCAATTGACCTTTGCTGCTCCCATTTTCTACAGAGAGTAACGCGTAACATTTCTGTGACAGAGAGAGGATGATGCCGCTGTGTGGAATTATAAACGACTCAGGCTTTTTTTAGAAGGGTTTGAGAAAATGAAATTCAAAATGGATGTGCCTCTCATGGTAAAATAATAATGGAATAATAAAAGTGAAAGCGGTGACGGAGAAGAGCCGACGTCTTTGTGCTCTTTGTGTCTCGGCCTGTGTGTTTGTGCTTTGATTCAGTCGGCTGCACTTATTCCCAAGAACAGACATGTCACTATCTTGACGAAAGCACACACTGATCTGAATGAAAAACAAGAAACTTTTTTTTTTTTTTTAACCATTGTCAGTTGACCTTCGTTTACACAATAGACCACTTTACACTGGAAGATGTTTATTACCTTGTAAATTTCTATGTATTTAGTTTCACCTCAACACATTTGTGCTGTGATGACAATTTAGATAGATACAGGCTCTGTTTATGTGCACAAAATATTCAGGATTCACTCCTTAAATTAATTGGCATTGCTTTAGAATATCTTAAAACAAAACCTGTTAATATTCTGTTCTTTCATAAAATTTAAAAGCAGGTGTTTCTTCTTTTGACACATATTCTAAATGTAAATTAAGTAACTTCAAAGTTCCTCATGGTCAGATCAACAGCAGGTAACGCTGTTTGCATGTCAACAACCCTTTTGAACCTTTCAAGATACAATGCTATAAGTGTGTGTAAAATGACAGAATGTTTTTTGGATGTTTTGTTGTGTTCTGCATTAGATTCATACTATATATCCATTTATGTTAGTGTTTGATGCTTGTTTCCTCATAATAGTTACACTGATTCTGGATGTCTATTTCTGATACAAAATGACATTGAATGTGGATTTTTACCATGCTGCATTTAAGGACTTGAAGTGTAAAGAGTGAAAATCCATTTTGGCTTAAGTCTGTATTTGTTCAGTTTAAGTCTTAAGTATTAACTCTGTTTGACACTGGGCAAGAACAGTGTAGACATTACTTGTGTAAATTGCCACACAATTCAAGCTTTACCCTCAAGTATTATATATCTTGGCATGGACTGCATTAGATATTTTTTATGGAACACATGGGAAGCACACTGGTGGGACTTCACCTCTCTGTAGCATCACAAAAGTTGATTATTTCAGCAAATTTCCAAAACACTCTCCTGCTAACAAGCAGGTAGCATTTCATGCTGAACCATGAAATTTATGACAGGTGTGTGCAGTTAATCTTAACTGGAACACTAGTACTAGAAAACTTCAAAGTCCAAGACATTAAAGGATACCTGTAGTGAACTTTTATTGCTACCTGTTTCAAAAGATCACATATAATACTAGCAGTTCCGTTCCGTTATATCCCATCGTCAAGTACTAGATGGATGGATGGATGGATGGACAAGATGTATAGATAGATAGATAGATAGATAGATAGATAGATAGATAGATAGATAGATAGATAGATGTACTTTATCCCAAATTTCAGAAATTACAGTGTAGCAGCAGCATGGCACACATTCAGTAACAATATAAAACCACAGCAAACATGAGTAAAAAGAAATACCATTTTACTTATTCATGCATTAATGAACACATTTATACATTCCTTTTCAGTAGAAACATGTAAATATGCTGGAGTTAGTGTCAGTGCAAACACTATACGCTGTGCACTATAAATTAGAAGTATAAAAAGATCTGGGTAGAATCTGGATAATAACTGTAATGTGCTGAAATAAGTCACTGCTCCGTCAGTCAGGCGTGGTCACCGACATGTTGCCTCCTTCATGGGCTGTTCCAGAAACAGTAGTGATGCAGATTCATTAATTTGTCCGATTAGCCCGTGCAGCAGACACCAGTCTAAGATGACACATTATTGGCCAGTGCTGCACTGCACAAACAACAAGCACAAACACATGCTTTCCACTCAGTCTCTCTCACTGACTGCTGCTTGTTTACTCGCACTCCATCACCCGGAATCAACGTGGGTATGTCACTTCTGGCCGGCTGTGGCTGCTCCCCATAGGCTCTGCCCCCGCCTATAATTCACATAAATAAAAGGTCCAGTGTGGTGCATTTATGGTGATTTGTTATGGAATTTGTGCATGTCTTGCTGATAAATGATACACAAAACACAATTAATGTCATAAGCATGATTAGTACAGGCATACTTAAAGAATATGTTGGTGTTAGGCCCAGTCTGTCCAATAGAAAATTGAGTCTATGGACCAATGGTAGTAAGGGTATACACCAACAAAGCTTGAAAATCTAATGTCAGATGAACTCTTGAAAGTCTCCTGTGACCTGCGGTTTTCCTGCAGCCTTGTGTCTTGGATTGCATTGCCATAATCTCCTGCTCCACGGGCCATCCCACCATTTGAGTAACATATGAGGGCTGTTTGCTTCCTTCGAATGCTTTCTACACCCTCCAACCCCTCCTGCTGGGGGAATATGCTTAAGGCAGAGAGCATGCAGGCCCCCACAGTGACTGGGATTACAGACGTGTGCACTGACAGGAAGCGCTGTGAGAGCCTCTATAGCTCTGTGTGTGTGCATCTCCATAAACCAATGAATACCAGAGCGAGGATGCTCGAACTGTAGTTGCTAGATGCGAGGATTGAAAAATACAGAGCAACCAAATTAATAAAATATCAAGCTGCTGGAAACACAAAGGCAAATGATAACAAATGTAACCAAGATCTTTAATCCTGTAACGCCAAACATATCATACTTGATACATGAGTTTTGAAGCCCTCTACATGATCAGTGAGATATTTTTTGTCTTGAAAAACCTGATGTATACAACTAGATACATGCAATACACAGATAATCCACCAGGGGGGAGGAATTTGTTCACCAGAGGCCTTTCCAGACTGACATTAATGAGGAAGGAGGAAGAACTTTGACAATTTTGAAAAGGAATGACCACTTTCTTAGGCATGTTTGTGTTATATTATGTTTTTGTTTGTTAAAAAATAATAATATTTGCACATTGAGACCTGATGTAGCAAAGACGATACAAAATTGAAACTCATACACGGAAATTTATATTTGAATTTTTTTTTGAGTTGTTCAGAAGGACATATAAAGGCTCCAGTTTCAAAGGACTGGAATTTTTTGTCAGTGATTTAATGGTTCAGGCTTTACAGGGTTAACTATAGCAGCTTTGTATTTGCTTTACCAAAGTGCTTAACCCATAAAGATCCAAACAGCCACTGGTGACCAGAACCATCCACTGATCTAAACTGTTTAATAACAATTGATCCACATATTCTATCAGTCCATGTAAATAATTGGTGTAAACTGCAGTTTGTCATCTTTTCATGGTCATCAGATATGACCCATTTGGACGCTCAGAGGCTCCGTAGCAAGTGTAGAAACACTGTCATCTCTAGTGAATGTAGAGACACTGTTATCTTCTACAACACTGATTCACCAGTAAAACCCATGGAGTTGGATCAATGATAGTGGATGGAGACCCTGTTTCATTTTCTGTTATTGATATCTTTGCTGAAAAAGTCACTTTTTCTTCCGTTTTCTCTGTTTTGATATAACATTTAATCTACTCAGAGTTTTCATGAATATCTGAATAAAAAATAGGAAATTACATACAGGAAAATACATAATTTACAGTGAAAATGCAAAATACAGAGGACAATATTATAATAAATGGTGATAAATCACTTAAGAACAGTTAAATAGAGAGAAAAAATATTTCTGGAACAACCACAAAATTAGCACTAGGTCTTTATGGGTTAAACAGAAACTGCTATACCAGTATCATTATCCACATATCAAATGTGTGTGGGTAGTTAAGCATATCTGCAGAAAATCTATACAACTTAGAAGAATATCTTTGTGTTCTTTGGGTTTTACAAATTTTGGAAGCACATTTATTCTGGTGGTTGATAAACGGAGAAAGCGCAGAAGCAAACAGTGGTGGGTAAGTTCTATTTGTGTCTCTATACACCATTGTGCATAGTTTGAAGTACTAGGTATAAGATACATTTTTTCTTTTTGTTTTTATGTGAGTATATGAGAAGTTTTATTTGTGTTGGAGGAGGTATGATGGCTGCTGACTTCACCAGCACCATGTTGAGCTTCTTGCAGTAGAAAAACCTGATGAAAACATCCGAAAACCACCTTCCTCAACACGTGCTTGATATAGTTCTTGTAATCATAGAAAAAAAGTTGATGAACTTAATAGGAGATGGAAATGGACTACATGGAGACTTTATTACTCCTCAGTCCCTTCCATGAAATCATCAGCCATATGGATGATTCCAATTTTCCCATTTTTCGTCCTTTATCAACATTTCATGATGTTCGCTTCAAACTCACATACTGTTGTTGCACTGAGCGGTCTGATGCTAACCTGACCTAAACTTATCTCACTGCCCCTGTGTATTAGTTATATTGTCATGCCAAATGTTGTTTTAGTATATGATTAGACACTGACTGAATGTATTCCAAAGGTAAGAGTTTATCTACAAAATATCACTTCTTTGTGCTGAGGTTGGCTCAGTTGCCTAGAAACTTAAGCTCTCCAGTGTATTTCATTATTCTGAGCTTTTTAAGACTTCTCATCTACATTGGTTCAGAGTTATATTGTTTCCAAGGACAAGAATCAGCTCTCAGACTGTAAAGTGAATAAGTGGACCTTGGGGGCGAGCCTATTTCTGCTGCTTTTAAGGTCAAGATTGAATCTGACATGCTAAATATCCAGATGTTTAAAGGGGTCGTATTTAGCTAAACCCACTTTTATTAGTCTTTGGTCCATTTATTTGTATATTTGGACCCTAATAGTTCATTCTGTTTGAACTTGAACCCTCCAGGTGCTGCAAAGCTATCTTTATATTCATTTTGACAAAGATCGAGTGGATTTCTTCAACCCGTTTGAATTCCTTTTTAATTTGTTACGTTTTAGAACTGGTTCCGTCACGACATTTGCACATATAAGGTCCAGACTTCCAATGAACATTTCTCCAGTACGACATAGTTGTTTGTCAGCAGCAGTGTTTGTAGTAAAAACTGAAAATATGTCCAGACTTTGAGCCGATTACCTAAAATGTTCAGTTGTTGGTTGTATTAACAAACACAAGTGGCTGAATGTGATGGAATGCACAGTCAACAAGCCGGAAGGAGGTGGGGTCATGTGCATTTAAAGGGCCAGCGCTCCAAACCACCTTTCTGGTGTCATTACTCAGAAATAGGGTTGAAG
>JAPQRP010049713.1:0-12321 GCA_037367295.1 Apogon hyalosoma | reverse complement strand
TTGTGCAGTAATCTACACCTGGCTTTACTGCCTCCGACCACAATAATAGACATTATATAGACTAAATGTGTCTAAAATTAACATTTATTTTAAACATAGTATAGAAACTATTACAGGATCAAAAACAAATAAATTTTAGACCAAAAAAAAGTCTCTTTTTTCTGGAACTATCCTTCCTTCAGATAAGCTAACATTGGTGGTGGTGGCAGTGATCGAATTCAAAGATTTTGCAGCATAATCTGTTGTTTGGCTAATTAGACCCTTTTTTTTCCTCCATAAGCAAAGGCATAAATGTTTCCCATGAGGGAGTGACAGATGCAGAGAGAGATAAAAATGATGGAGTCACACATGCAGATGGGCTGTGGGAGGATGGAGTCCACACTTAGGAAGGAGAAAGATAATGTTCCAGTTTGGATTTTCACCAAAGATAGAGTGAAACACAAATACTTCATTCATGGATCTAAGTTGAATTTTCAGGTTTGTTTTTACCATTTTCCTGAGAATATTTTTCTTTTAATCCTTAAATTCTTACACAAACAGTACATGCAGATTAACCCTTTTTCTGAAATTTATTTTTGTTTTTAATACTGTTTACATATTTGCTGTATGTTCCAGTTGTACATAAATTACTACAGACAAGACTGACAAATGTTTATGTGTCCTCAAGCATTTAAGACAAAAAAATGTGAATATTGTAGAAGGTACATGGAACATCTGGACAGAGAAAAGGACAAAAGGAACATTCTGAAGATTATTGAAGAGAACACCCAAACCCAAGAAAGTTGAAGATTTACTGAATCCAAGGCCCAACCCCAATTCACCCCTTGGCCCCTCCCTCTTACCCCTTGCACTTGGCACTACCCCTTGAAACGGAGTTGAAAGGGGTAGGGGTTGAAACATTCCCCTATGAAATGGGACAACTCTTCGAGACTTGTTACGTCATCAGCAGTCATCGATGCTGCCATTTCAGATGCGACAGCTTTGTTTCCTACAGTATTCCCCATGCCGTCAGCAGCTGGAACCGTCTCTGCTCCATGGACTGTGGTCGTCTTTTTGCATCTATCAACTATAAACCGTAGAAATGCGATCTATAACACACTGAAACGGCATTAAACGGACAATCAAATGATTAAGTTGTTTACGAAGAAAATCCGTACATTTGTGTGTTTCTTTCATCACTGCTGCACTTTTTTACTGTTTACCTCCATCTTGCCGATGATTCGAACAGAATCATGGGAAATTTCTCCTGCCCCTGTTTGTAGTGTAGGTCCTGAAAAATCTCCATTTCGAGGGTCAAACAGCCCTCCGCCTTAGCCCTTCCCCTCCGACTCATCGAGAATCAGAATAACACTACCTCTTCATGTGAATGCGCAAAATAGAAGGGGAGGGGTAAGGGGGAGGGGCCAACAGGTGAATTAGGATTGGGCCCAAATCACACATTTACAAACTTTACCTGCAGAAGCTATTAAGTTCTGATTTGTGTGTATGTGTGTTTTAATAGTGCGCACACATTTCCTGCTTATTTCTTATTAGAAGTAAACATACATGTCCATTACACCCCTGCCTCAGACTTCTGCACAGTCCTGTATATCTGACCTTTTTACTCTTTACATTTTCAGAACAGGTTCATTAGAGCTGGATGTCATGGCCAAAATATTAACTCTGGATTTTTTTCAGTGTTATGGATGATTTACAATCATAATCAATTGTTTTCTGGCTATATGAAGTGAAGATGAAACATGACTAAAACATACTCTAAGTTATATGACTGAAGAATCAGCAGACAGGTTGCATTCTGAATTTATGGTAAACAAGAACTGTCTTCAGGGGAGTAGTATTTTGATGTATTTCCCAGCCTGACTTGTTTTTTTAGTTTTAATGCATGTGAGGGGAACTGATGATGTTTATTTTGCATTATTGCACACCTTCAAAAATCAAGCCATAATATATAGAGCTGGTCTTGTGTGTGCCCATGTGTGAGTATCGCACAAACAAACATGAACAAACATGCAAATGATACAAGACATTAATGATGCAAAAGATGCAAGAAAATGCTATAAAACACCCAAAATGATATCATGTGAACAATGGGACAATATGTGTGAATCTGCTACCTCAACCTTCTCTTCAGCCTACTGGACAGAATTTAGTTGGAATAATTTAGTACAGTTCTTTACGAGGCCAAAACAACAGTTTTGTACAAACTTAAATGCTTCTACCTGCTGGAGGGGTTGCACAGGGGGACACAGGCAAACCACACCCACATTTTTTGCTCCTGTATGAAAATTACAACTTTTTGGAAAGATGTTGGAATAAAAATAGAACAGATTTTGGGTTTTAAATTACAGCAGCCCACTTTGTCACTATTGCTAGGAGATCTTCCTGATGATTTGACAATAAATGACAAATATCTTCTAAAAATCTTTGGTGCTGCAGCAAAAAAAAAAACACCCAATCACTCGTAAATGGCTTCAACTTGATCCACCGGTGCTGGAGGACTGGAGGAAAACTGTTGATGAAATTCCCAAAATGGAGAAATTAACATTTATACTGAGGCTGCAAGCTGAACTTCATATAATAACATGGAGCAAATTGATTAGTTTCTTTAAATACAATTAATGGGTGGTTTGTCTCATAGTCCTGTGAAATGCTTTATAAGCTGCTGCTCTAAAAATTAATTGGGTAACTTGATTGTTATTTCATAACTGTAACTTAAATTATCATTACTATTAGACTGTGACTGTTATCTGTTGCCGATTGTTGTTTGTTATGTTCTGTATGACTAAATGATAAATAACTAATAAAAACTAAGTGTAAAAAAAAAAAAAAAAAAAAAACCCAAAATGAAAATAATATAAAAGGTGTAGCAGGATGAAAATGACAACAAAGACAAAAAATTATGTAAAACATACAACTCAACAAAAATGGCCCAAAAAAGTCAGAAAGAATGTAAAAAAAAAAAAGGCACAACAAGATGAGCACAACATAAAAGTTGTATCAAGGTGTTATAAAAGACATGCCCAGATAAAACAGACAGTAAAAGGAGGCTGGGACGTGGAAAAAAAGCATTGTAGTGTTTTGTTAATAGTGATTTTATTTGAGTTTGTTGTTTTGGGTTTGAAGTCAGACTGGTGTAATAGTTTTCACATTATATGAGCTTTGGTTGACTTCGCACACAAACACCTGCTAAAAATGTCCTCCAGTGTCCTCCCACTGATGACTTTTATACTTTGAGGACATTTCAGAACCTGGACTTTTTCAGTTTTACTGCAGTAAAGCAGAAAAAACAGTGCATCATCTGGGTTTTCCTGTGAGTATCTGTACTTGCGAGTGAAGGCGGCGTGGACTTGTCTCATCTGCATGTGAAGGATCAGGCTCTGTCAGATCCCATTTACTGGTTGAGAGACACAATATTTTATGCAAGTGCTCAAACTGGCAGAGGGAAATACAGGAAGAACCGGCTCAGTGAACACATGCATTGAGGTGAATGACAGACGTGATTAGACGTTTACATAAAGCACATGCCAGACTAGTCTGTAACAGCCGCAGTTTCACAAACACTGTGGGTTCGGAGTCATCTGAAGGAACTGATTGGTTTCCATTTTCATTGTCATTCGTGAAAAAAGCATTGATTTACTGAAGCTGGAAAAAATGCACCAGATATTAAACAACTCGCTGTTTATTAAAGGTAACACTGAGCAAGGACTTTTAGATCACGATCATGGATGACTGGAGGAAAAACAAAACCTGCAAGAACCTGCAGTTCTGTTTCATTTTAGTTCATGTTCCAATGTTCATTTCATTTTTGGGGTTCATTTTTAAACTTTGATTTTTATTTTTCTGCAGGGTTTTTTTTATTTCCATTTAAAGTTTTCATATTTATTTCAATTAAGTACAATAACCCTGGTGCCAAGCAGTTTCGTCCATTGTGTATTAAGGCGGCAGAGCCAAATGATCCAGCATAGCTCTAGACTTTCTATAGGAAATATACCCCCCAAAATTAAAAAACAGAAATAAACAAGTGGTGCCAGGCACAACAAACCCCGCCCCTCACACGTATTGTAGCTTATTTTAGCATTGATCCAGCTGATGTTATCATCTCTATGCGACAGAATCACACAAATAAACTTACATTTCCCAAAATGTCAATGGTTGAGTTTGTGAAACATGTTTGATTTCACGTATTTTCTCATTCAAGACTTTCAACTCTATCACTGAAACTGAATCAAGACTAAAGTACAACTAGTTAATTCCTCAAAGAAAATGATATGACATTACTTATGCACCTGTAAAACTACTAACTAAAACTCAGCTGAAACAGATACACAAACTGAAAGACTAAATAAAAACTCATGAAAATCATCATCACTGGAAATAGTTTTGAGTCTTAAGGCTTATACTCTCATTCCTCTTTACACAGTTTACTGTTGTTTCAACTAATTACACATGAGCCTGGCAACAGGTTGATGATTTGAGTCATCAATCAATCAAGTGCCTAACGTGGCATTTGCAGTTATAGACAAAATAAATCAGTACAATAGTGTGACAGGATTCCTGTACAAACATGCACTTACACTCAACTTTGTCTTAACCCTTAAAGAACCAGGGCTACTTTTGTGGCCGTTCCCAACTCAACTTGTCCATCTCTTTAACCTTTAAGTGATTTAGCTCCATTTATAATAATATTATCTTCTGTATTTTGCATTTTTTTTGTGTTTTTTCCTAAATTTAATTCACTGAACATAAAAGCTGAGCATAAATTCAAAGGTTATTATATGAAAACAGAGAAAATTGAAGAAAAAGTGACTTTCAGCAAAGATATCAATAACTGAGCATAAGTGTGTCCATCCACTGTCATTGATCCAAGTCCATGGGTTTTACTGGGGAATCAATGCTGTAGAAGATGACGGTGTTTCCATAGTAACTACGGAGCCTCTGAATGCCCAAATGGGTCATATGTGATGACCATGAAAAGATGAAGAACTGTGTTTACACCTTTTTTTTTTTTTCCCATGTATTGATAGGATTAGTGGATCAGAAGTTCTTACATGTTTTAGATCAGTAGATGCTTGTGGTCAACAGTGGATATTTGAGTCTTTTACAGTTAATATTAGGAAAAACAAAACTGTGATGTCCCACTCAGCTATAGCACTGAATGACTAAACTCCTTTTGACTGGTCCAGTGTAATTTAATGAGTCATACAGGTCAAAAATACTTGGTGCGGTCCATAGCACCTGCAACACCATACTGCACAATACTGCTACAGTTCCAAACAGGTGGTTGCAGGCACAACAAACCCCGCCCCTTGCACATATTGTACCTTATTTTGGCATCGATCCAGCTGATGTCATCATGTCCATGCGTGTGCTGATGTCAGCATATTTCATATCATATTGCCTCTACATATGTGCCAAGTTTGAAGTAAAATGAAACAAAATTGATGTTTTTATAGACATGAAATTTCACTCATAATAAGTAAATGGAAAAAAAAGACTAAAAAATTCATTAATATTTTTAACTTTGATCTACTTTTCCCAAATTGTAATGACATCTATTCTGGGTAACTGGAAATCTATAAGCCCGATTTGGTATGAATTCAGCCAATAGTTTTGCTTCTACAGACATGTGAAATTTCACCATTATAAGTAAATGGAAGAAGAATTTATTTTTTTTTTAATTTAAAAAAAATTTGAACTTTGACCTACTATTCCCAAAATGTGATGAGATCTGTTCTGAATCACTGGCAATCTATAATCTATAAACCAAATTTAGTATGGATTCAACCAATTGTTTTGCTGCTAGAGTGTTAACAAACAAACAGAACCAAACACAATACCCCTTTCCTCCCCTTTGGGGGGTGGGGTAATAACCTTAATTTTGCTCAGATGATTAAGATAAATACCCACTAATCTGAAACTACCTGTGGTCAATGTTCACATCCTTGGTTTCCGAAAGCAGAAATAGTGCCTGTGTAAGTGGAACTGTTTTGGATTTATTTCTATCTTTACGCCATCTCAACACTGATTACAAGACGCCCCGTGGTCCGGCTCCAGACTCGGAGCTCCAGGGAATAACATCTCCTTTAACCAAAGCACTGTGGGAAAAGCCTGGTGGAGAGAATCTCACAGGAACCGCCGTGTGCAGAAGCCAGGTTAAAGGGTAGAAACAGGGCAGACGCGTTTCCAAGTGCAGGACGTCCTGCTCCTATGATATTACAATTACACTACAATCACAATCATAATAATACACCACAGCAAGACATAACAGCACCTGCACTGAAATAACAGGGCTGTGGTAGCTGGAAGGACGCCATTTACCAAGGCTGACAAGACCAGAGAAACACTAAGATAAATGTGTCTCCACAAATGAAGCTGCAGACTATGACAAACGACAAGAGTGTGTGAGGAGGAAGATAGATAGATAGATAGATAGATAGATAGATAGATAGATAGATATAATAAATGTAACTAATAGTAAAATGAGTAATTTTTAAAGTTTTTAAAGAGGATGTAACATACTTGTTGAAAACTCAGCATTTAGCTTTTATGTGACACATTCTGAGATGTTACTAACAGGTTTTTGAAAGCAAGGATTTCATATACATTTTACACTAATCCTGCAGAAAAAGAGTCTGTATCAGGCCTTCTAGTTATCTGGAATTTACTAGGACCCACAAAACACCATCATTTATCCAGACGTCCTGTTTGTGGCCTGGTTTGTATATATTTAGCTCGTATCTAGCTTAGCTCAGCAGAGCGTTCCCTCCTTGGCCACACATGGCTGCGAGCCTCGCCACACAACTGCACGGCTTCTTTCTCTGCTAGGTAACAGTCGTCCGAAAACAGTGACGTCAATAATATCTCTTTTGGAGATGACACCGAGAGACGTGGTGTGTGCATGTGCATGTGTCACAGTGGCTGTGTGTCTCTAAAGGGAAAGTGGAGCAGTGGAGCTAATGGAGCTGCTCACCAGATCCCTGTGGAGAACCCAGTTGGCATGGAGGTAATGGATTCCATCCAGAATCTGATACAGGAGAGATTTCACCATCCCTCGAGGCAACTGCATGGGCTTCTTGTTGGCCTTGGAGGCACGGTGGAACTTAATGATGTGCTGTGGGAGAAACAAAGATTTCATCTTAGTTGTACTAGTCAGACATGTCCTTTTTGTTTGTTCTCACAACAGAGAAACATTTGCAGAAGAGCTTGACCAACAGGCGTATAATTTCAAAACTATCGTACACGTAAAGTGACATTTCTTTTAGAACAGGTAGCAGTTTGGCTTGAGTTAGTGGTGTGTGTAACCTGCACACTGCAAAAATCTAAATCTTACCAAGTGTGTTTGTCTCATTTCTAGTCCAAACATCTAATCACACTTAAAACAAGACAGAATCACCTAAAGAGGAACTTTTCAGTGAAAGATAGTTTCGCTTTTATCTCAGTCAGTATTTATTTTTCAAATAGACCCAAAGTGCTTCCAAACTTGCTTCATAACATTCATCTACATCTGGGTTGGATTTTAGCCCCATGTCCTGTTTTTAGGACCGGGTTCACAGAAGAACCCACATACAGATAATAGCAGAGCATATTGGACTAATAACTGGATTGTACATAACCTTTCTATATTCTAGTACTGTTGAATAATTAGTTTAACAGATTCACAGACTGAAAATATCACTGATACAAGCAAGAATAAATATTATTATAAAAGTTAATAGAACATTTTTATATATGAGTCTGAAAAAATATTATTATTAAAGTTAATAGTGTTTTTACATATTTTAGCCCTTTTTAGGTTTCATTTTATGTTGTTTATGTCTTTATATATTTTTTTCTACAAGTGATACTGAAATTTTGTAAACAGTTCCATAAAATACAGTTCTTAAGGTTAAAAAAAAAGAGCTTATTTGAGAAATGATAGGTAAAACTTAAATTTTTGACATGGATGTTCACTTTCACTCGATCTGGCCCACATGACAACCATTGTTTCTATGACAACGTATACATATGTGGGGAATATTACTTCTGGTCATTGCATTTATTGAGTCTGTCTGCATGTAGCATAGGCGTGAGGACACTCACCCAAAGGTCATGTTCAGCATAGTCAAACAGCAGCCAAACCTTTCTGTCGCTGTGGGACAGGAACACTTTCTGCAGGGCGATCACATTTGGGTGTTTCAGTTCTCGTAGCAGCTGGAAGACACAAATAAAACCTCATGAACGGTTTGGAGCAAAGTGGTTTTTAGATTCATGATAGTTTCTCTGGTTCTTGGCAATGTCGTTCATGTCAGATGTACATGATACAAGTACAAAATTATGAATAAAATAATAAAAAAAATGACTTAAGTTGCTATTCAGTGCAGTGTTTTGTGTTGAATCTAAAAAAGACAGGGATTAATGACATGATTTATTTAATGCATGGAAAGTCAGTGTAGCTTTTGGTACATGCTCCCTCCACGAGTGTCTACACGCTCCAGATTTCATACGAACTAGAAGATTCGTACAAACCCATCGTTCATAAGAATCTGTGTGACCTAGGCATTAGCGCTCTTTCCTTGAAAATGACAACATCCGGTCTCAGAAAATGAAAAAAAATCAGGCTTTTTTTGGTCCGTTTTTTCCATTTGTGTCAGGTAGTAACTTTCTTTTTTATTATTAGAAAGAGAAAACGAAAATCAATCCTTTTTTTTAAAAATCTAGTTTATCTGTTTTGACACTGAAAAAGAAAAACGACTTGAAATTCAAATTAAATTTGTCTGTTTTAAAACGAAAATCAATTAACCACTAGTTTTTCTTTTGTTTCTGAAAAGAAAATCCAATTACCAAAAGATACACTGACCATTGAGGATCTTATGCAAAATTCCACTGGGTATTGTGAATCAATTTAATTACAACGTGGATACTAGTGTACAGAGGTCAAAAATACCAGTACTACTGTTAAATTTAAATGTTCATTGTTTAAGATAATGTGTGCTTGTGTGTAAGTTTCTGTTGATTTGTGGGATTTGTTCTAATTAGCCAGCTCCTCTTCAGTGCTAACAACTGAATTAATTACATACTGGACACTCATGACAACAGCATGTACTCTGATTTCCATGTAGACGACTCAGGTTGACTGATGGGTATCGTTAATATCCCCTCAATACTAGTACTCCTATCGATTCTGCTTATCGATCTGGTTCTTTAAGGGTATCACTATCGTTAGTTGTTTTTTTTTTTTTTCAGGCTAGGGTTAAGGTTACAGTTCAAATTGACAACAGAAATATTTCTTTGCTTTTTTCCAAATTGTGGTATAATTAATATTTCACATATATATTGTAAGAGAACATTATATTGAGCTAATCATTATCGTAGACTCTGATTTTGTACTGACAGTGATGTGAAACAAATAAAAAAATATTTACAGCAAAAGTAGCCTAGCATTTTTAAAAATAAACTGCATGCAGGACTTTCTGTTCACTAGTATTTTGACAGTGTTGTAGTTTACCTACAGCAAAGGTGTCAAACTCATTTTAGTTCAGGGGCCACATTCAGCCAAATTTGATCTGAGGTGGGCTGGACCAATGAAATAATAACATAATAATATATAAATAATGTCAACTCCAAACTTTCCTCTAAGTTTTAGAGAAAAATAATTACATTATGCGATGAAAATGTTTCCATCTACCAACCATCCTTTCAAACAATGTAAATAAACATGAACAAACTGAAATTTCTTAATAAAACTAAGTGCAATTTTAACAATATTCTGTCTCAGTTTATCATTTACACATGTAAATTATAACGTACAGATCACAGTGGATCTACAAATACACAAAACATTTAATAACAGGCAGAATATTAGTAAACTTACACTTCAGACATTTCAAAATGTTCAGATTTGTTCAGGTTATTCTTTTTGTGAAATGATAGTTTGTTTTAGTGTAAATACAGTAAAATGACATGAAAATGTTTACATTTACAAAGAGAAAAATGTGGAGTTGTGAGTATTTATAGGTTATTCTGATAGTATTTTTACTGATCCGACCACTGGAGATTAAATTGGTCTGTATGTGGAACCTGAAATAAAATGATTCATGTCTTCAGCGGAATTTTTGCATTTCACAGATTCATTCCACGGGCCAGACTGAACCAGACTGGACCCCTTGGCGGGTTGGATTTGGCTCCCGGGCCCCTGTTTGAGACCTCTGACCTACAGCCTCCAGATCTCTAAATCCACTTGTTTTGATCTCAGATGATGCTGTGACCATTTCAGACTGAACACATGAACCAACTCATAGTGAAATAATCAGCTGTCTGCCAGTCAGTTTTAGTCTCCATGGTGGGCTCCAGGCTGTTAGCAAACATGTCAGTATGCTCCATGTATGAACCACTGTTTACACATAACAGACACTGGGCAGACTGACTACATGCTCAACAGTCAGACTGTACATTTCTCTTCTTGGACTTTTACAGATCACTCGTCTTTCCACTTGAATATGCAAAAGACTTACTGCACTTGTGTCAGTGAATGAAGTGACCAATTTCCAGTTCAGACAACCATTATGTTGCTGTAATGCATAAGAAATCTCACTGCATAAAAAGGGTTGTATACAGGAGTTAATGGGAAAAGGATACGGCAAATCTGCCGTGTAACAGCAAACTGCTGCAAGACACAGGTTTCAGGAGTCTGCCTGACTAGGTGTGACTTGGCTTTTTGTATGCTAACCATTGTCAGTGGGGGGGTGGGGGGTGGACCTTACCCCTCTTTGTCTTTTGATCACCATCACTGTAACCTCGACAGACATGTGACTGAAAAACAATTAGCATGTGCTTCTGAAGATAAACTCAGAGAGCAGTTCTGTTTCAGACTCATTGTCTTTGTTTTCGTGTGCCAATCAACAATGAAAATGGCTTGCACAAGAAATTTAGGATTTTCGACCCATAAACAGAGTCTGGACATCAGTCCTTCTGTAACACTGCGCAGAAGGGAGGATTGGTGATTCCTCACTCAGGCGGTCTCATTGGCCCACCCAAATGTGGAGCTTGAAACCATAGTAAGTCAGCTGCATTGTCCTGTGCCCCTAAACTAACTTGGAATTAACATAAGGTTTCATCCTCGTATCTTGAACTGTTGAACTGTAGTTGCTATTTTTAAGTGAACCCTTTCCTCTGTATCCTGCTGCAAAACATACTTTGAAATGGTCCGGCGCACTTTCAGGGCCCAGGACAACAGTCCTGAGGAAAAGAGAAGGTGCAGGACTGATGCCACAAAAAGACAAAGGAAGAGAAGAGTAAGTAAGACCCCAGCTCCATGCTTTTCTTTGACTTTCTTATCTCTAATAGTGTCAATGCTCAAACATCTGTTTTCCCTGTGCTTTTGCAGCTTTACAAAGCAAGAGGTGGCGTGGCCCGCAATGACGAAGAGGCACTATGGAAGACTGCTACCATGGAGCTTATGTCTGAGGAGGAGGACGCCATCATGGAGGGAAAGCCTGTGTGGGATGTCCAGACTCCCCAGAACTGTCCGCACTGTGTGGAGTTCTTCAAAAGCGTCTTGAGGCGGATAAAAAACACTGCATCTCATCACAGAAGAGTTGCCTGGGATGTTTTCAAGGCACAGTGGTTTGTGCTTTTGTTTTTGGACATTTGTATTTTTTATTGAATGTTTTTTACACACTGTCTTGGAATGCACTTTTTGATTTGTCATCACTAAATAAACATGTTTTGCTCTACTACTGTGTCATTCTCATTTGTGATATGATTATAGTGAATTAATTACAAGTACATTATGTTATAAGTACATAAGTATATACTATATATGATATACACATAAGTACATTAAATCATATATACAGCATATTTCATACATAGCATTTGATATATGCATATAACATAAGCCCCTCCTTACACATTTGACCAATAGGAATGGGACCAACAGGGGGCAAACCCACTAATCCAGCATTAGCATAATGGCCAGGGTGTGAAATGCTAATGCTCCTCTGTAATTCACCTGGGGGGTTATTCGCCATGGCAACTGATGGTGAGATTTTTCACACCTGAAAGTGGTTCGTTAACAGGAATATGTGGCCTCCTGCATTATAAGGAATTCCTGAGTACCTCCACATACTCCTGTGAAAGTGAGAAGTATCCTGCTGTAATCTGAGCCACATACAGGTCTTTTCATGCAGTGATATTTTCCTATTCTTTTTTTCACCAGTACTGTTTGGAAAACTGATATACTGATCTTAAAGGAGTGATATTTTGCTTTTTTAAACTGAACTGGTTCCTTTTCCAGCCTTTCCCTGTGGTCTCCATAAACTGTAAATGCTCTGCTTGGCTCTG
>JAPQRP010049712.1:0-12323 GCA_037367295.1 Apogon hyalosoma | reverse complement strand
ATTCTGTCTTATTTTAAGTGTGATGAGATATTTGGACTAGAAATGAGAAAAATACACTTGGGAAGATTTAGATTTTTTTCCAGTGTTTTTAGTCAGTTTTTAAAAGCAAGTTTTTGCGCAATAAAGGTGAATTCCTAGTGATGTCATGTCGCCTTTTTGTGTCGGTAGCGAAAGAACACGTGGACCAAATACCAAACGGATCAGTAAGAGGACATAACGTTTCCTGGACACAAAGCACTGATAACCTCGTGCTCAGAATGACGCAAAACGTGAAGAACTAGATCTGTGACACAACACTTTGGCTTCTCATTGTTATACAAATACCATTTCCTTGTTTTGCAGGTAGTTTTACTCATAAACCCCTGCTGCTGTGGGCCACCAGCTAAAAAATTCTTATTAAACATAACATACTGTGCACTATGCCAAATATAGTGTAAGAATCTCTTGAAAGTTCCTGTCCTATAATTTAGATGAAAACTTATTACATATTTATATTTGGAAGTGCTCCAGTATTATAACAGCACAAGACACAAGGCCATTTAACCTGGAAAAAGTAGGTTAAGGTCACCTATTTTCAATATTTTTCTGCTCTATGGCAAGATGCATCCACAGTATGAATTTGGTGCAGATATGTCAACGCATTCTACAGATAATGCGATTATTTTGTTGAATGGACAGATGTACGACAAAATTATTACAATACCCCTTCGGCCAAGAGTTGGTCGTGGGGTAAAAACTGAAAAGAAATACATTTTGTGCTGCAAAAAGTTCGCGCAAGATGTTTCTTTTCTGAAAAAGTTTATACAATAGGGTTCTTCTGTGAAACTGGTCGTAAAAACAGGACATGGGGCTAAAAATTCAAACCAGCTGTAGACTAATGTTATGAAGCAAGTTTGGAAGCACTTTGGGTTTAATTTAAAAATAAATATTTTACTGAGATAAAAGAGAAACTATTTTTCAGATAACACATTTGTATATAATTTTTATACAAAAATATGAACGTAACAGGACAGGTAAAAAGGACACGGAAATTACACGCTACTATTTTTTCGAATATCTCTTTATTCACTCACAGGTACATTTTGGGAATCAAAGTAAATATGCAAGGCAGAGTGTTTCACAAAAATGACAACTGTTGCAAAATCACTCGCGATTTATATGCGTTTAACTGGGCAGGTTCCGCATGTAACACGAGTGGACACGATGGGTTACGCACGAAACCTGGAATGAGACAGATTCATGAAAAACCCACGTCTGGATTAGAAAAACCACTAGGATCATCAAATTTAACACTGTCTTTATTTTTTAGCGGTATATAAGACCATTTACAGCCATGTTTTCAGATCAAATGCACTGACACTTCGGTAGTTTTTCATGTCCCAATTTTGGTCCTATTTTTGGCCCCAATATTGATTAAAAAATCATTAATTATGGGATGGCTCAGAGCAAGAGTATAAATTTTTTTACATTTATCTGAGGTCATCATTATGTACATCGTGGGGGGAAATATGTCTACATTTCTGTTTTATTATTAGGTCTAAAAGCTGGAAAAGTGCCAGATACCAAAATGAACCCAGTTTCATAGAAGCATTCAATATTTAATAAAAAGAAAAAGTCATTTCCTTTCAACTTCATGTGTAATCATCCAGAATGTTCAAGTTTTGGGTCGTACAACTCATCCCTTACCAGTTATATCTTCCTATGTCGAATTTCTAGTCTTTGACAGCTCAACAGTTATTTCATTCATGGGGTGAATCATCCGTGAACACTCACCTGGTGTGACAACCTTTGAACTGGAACGTTTACTGTAGTGAATCATTCGGTGACTAAACTCAACAGGTGGAGCTGAAGTCAGCTCTCCAGATGCTCTACAGTGCTAATATTTGCACAAAGCATGACAATAATAGGATGCACAACCCTTTTTTTTTTTTTAACAGTGTGTAGAAAGTTGTTCACTATCAACATATCCATGTCCTTCAAAATCTAAAATACAGAAATAAAACTAGAAAAGCACTCGGATCAAAATTTCATCAAAATCCGTGACCACATGTAAACTCATGGCCATATTATCGGTCTGTTATTATGAACCATATTATGTCTTTATTATTCAATCCCAAAAAAATGTATTTCAATCAAAGAAAAACTTCAATAAAAAAAAAAACACATTTTCAATCAAAGAAAAAAAGTGTTCAAATTAATTTTTGGGGTTTCAACTTTATTTTTGCATTCAAACACTTTTTTTCTTTGGTTGAATTTTTTTTTTTTTAATATTTTTTTGGGTTAAAGCAACTTTTTTTGATTAACTAATAAAGACACAAATCTACCTTCATAGATACACAACACCATCTTGGTTACTTCAGCCAACCAGCATTTTTAATTCGATTTTTCTTTAACACTGACTCACATGTAGTAAATTTTCACTACTTTTACTTGTAGACCGGTGTATTTATCCCAGTATAAGACTATATTCTGACATTTGTCATTGTTTTGTGTCCTAGACCCCTGTTAGAAAAGAAACACCTAAATTCAACGTGTCCCAATACTTTGGTCAGTTTGTGCATGAGTTACGCAAATATGCTATGAGGTTAACGATATTTAAGAGTTCTACAGCAAAACCGATATTTAAATGAAAGTATATATGCTTTAAATGTTTACACTTACAAACTATCCTTTTACATAAAATGTGAATAATTTAAACACCTATGAACAAACTGAAATTTCTTAAGAAAAATAAGTGGAATTTTAACAATGTTCTGCCTGGTATTAAATGTTTTGTGCCTTTGTAAATCCACTGTGATCTGTAAGTTCTAATGCACATGTGTAAATATTAAACTGAGGCAGAATATTGTTAAAATTGTGCTAAAACAGAGAACAACAAGTGGTTCCAGACAAAACAAAACCCCGCCCCTTGCAATTATTATAATTTATTTTGGCATCGATCCAGCTGATGTCATCATGTCTATGCATGCGCTGATGTCAGCGTATCAATTGCCTCTAAATATGTGCCAAGTTTGAAGTAAATTGAGACAAAATTGGTGTTTTGTTTTTTATAGACTTGAAATTTCAGTCATTATAAATAAATGGGAGAAAAAAAAGATTTTAAAAATTCATAAAAAATGTGAACTTTGACTGGCTTTTCCCAAAAATCAATCACATCTATTCTGGGTCAGTGGCAATCTATAAACCCAATTTAGTTTGAATTCAACCAATAGTTTTGCTGCTACATACATTTGAAATGTTGCCCATTGTAAGTATAGTGAAGAAAAAAGATTTTAAAAATTGATAAAAAATTTGAACTTTGACGTACTCATCCCAAAATTTTATCAGATCTATTTTGAGTCACTGGAAATCTATAAACCAAATTTGGTATGAATTCAACCAATAGGTTTGCTGCAACAGACATTTTAAATTTCGCCCATTATAAGTAAATGAGGAAAAAAAAAAGATTTTAAAAATTGATAAAAAAAAAAAAAAAAGAACTTTGACCTACATTTCCCAAAAATTTTATCAGATCTATTTTGGGCCACTGGAAATTTAGAAACCAAATTTGGTATGAATTCAATTAATAGTTTTGCTGCTAGAGTGTTAACAAACATAGAAACAAACCAAACCAAAAACAATACCGCTTGCCTCTTCTTCGGCGGGAAGGGGGGTGGTATGAAATGCTATTATTTCTAGGTTATTATGATAGCTCTTTACTGGTCGGATCCACTTGAGATCATATCAGTCTGTATGTGGAGTTTGACACCAGTGGATTAGACGTTTCCTTACCAGTAAAGACAAACAGGATTCCTTCAGTTCCAGTTCATGAACCAGGCCCCCAGTGTACGGCTTCCAAAGTCCAGTTTGGATCAGCGATAATACCTAAAAATAGACGTGTGCTGTAACCATGTGAATTTCAACTCCATCTTAAGCATGATACTTATCTGTCATTGGAGAATATGAGGAACTAAGCATTTTCAGAGTAATGTGAGTTTACTGGCTTCAGTAATGTGAGAATGGAACGTGTGTTCTGAGAAGGAACTCCAGACCTCTGAGGGTTTCCAGTAACAGCCCCTAGGAATGCAACTGGAAAGAAACGATTGTTGTGAAATTGCTGCTTTTTGCATTTGCGTCGTCAGACCAACCGTGTGACAGACGTCCTCGTTAGGTTACGACCGGTGTTGAAAGAGGAATGAATGGACGTTTTGGGAAAAGCAACGCACTGTCAGGTCACCGACGCACTTCCTTCATTCTTACTACGCTACACAAAGAGCTGCTGACTCTATACATAACCACACACGACTCTCTTTTGTTTGACTTGTCGATTTCCTAAGTCGCCAGAGGTGGATTTGAAAAGTGTGTATAGAAACAGAGATGTTAGACCTGTTTTCTTTGGTGGATCTAATGAGTCTGGAAACATACAAAAAAGAAAAAAGTCACATTAGTTACAACCATACACTCATTAGAGGTAGTTATTGAACGTGTCTGTCAGTGATTTAAATAGAACAGAACAGAACAGAATAGAATACAACAAAATAGAATAGAACAGAACAAAATAAAATAGAAGAGAAGAGAAAATACAGCAAAGTAGAACAGAATAGAAAAACATAGAACAGAACCAAATACAATAGAACAGAACAGAATAGATCTTTGCTGTCACTGTCACAGGAACAGTGTAAATCTGTTTGCATGCTCTGCTCTGTTCAGCCGTAAAAACTCTTTAAAGACTAAAAATATCACAAAATACAAAACAAAAAGTAGGGAATATGCAAATCTACTGGATAAAAGATGAAACATACAAATTCTACTAAAGTACTACTAAAAACTACTGAAATACACACAAAGCTAACTCTATTCTACAGATGACAAATATGTACAACAAATAAGGATATATACAGGCAGTATAGGATATACGTATATATACAAGGTAAGATAAAGGAAAACCAGGTGCGTGTGTTGTGAATAATGCACTGACGTAGGAGGAGTATTGAACCGTTCATTAGACTGAGGGTGGAGCTTGAGTCTGACTCTTATATAAAACTGGATATGAAAGGACAGTGCATCTGTATATAAACCTGCCGCTTCCTTTGCTGTTTTCCATTTTATTCTTATTTGTGTTCATCCATGCCTGCATCTACAGTAGAATCGGCTACTTTAACGGTGTAAATGGACCCAAAAATATCATTAAACAGCTGCAGCTCATTTAGGCCGTGTTCAGACAGCAGGTCTTAATGCACAATTCGGATTTTGGGGGGAAATCCTTTTTTTTGTGTGTGTGTGTGCGCGCTCGTTCATATTACACATTAAATGCGACTTCTATCCGTTTGGAGTGTGAACTGAATGTGACCCTGAAGTGACCCGCATGCGCTAAAGAGGTCCTGATGTAATACGTGACCACACAGGCAGGCACGCACTGTGTTTAGGGAAGTAAACACAGTGGAACGCAGAATTCAGACGTTTGTCGCATTTCGATGACGTAAAGGTCGGATAAATGCGACCTGGCCATTGCAAAATCTCAGACACAAATCGAATTTAGGACCACGTATGAAAGTGGCCTGGGTCGGATTTGAAAACATCGGATTTGTGCTGTTCAAACTGTCTTTAACAGATCAGATACAGGTCACATATGGGTAAAATAATCGGATTCGGGCCACATTTGCCTGCAGTCTGAACTAGAAACTAAAACTCTGAGTGTGTCCAAGGCTACAAATGCTTTTTTTTTGTCCATATGTGACCTGTATCTGATCTGTTAAAGACAGTTTGAATGGATTTTTTCAAATCCGACCCATGTCACTTTCATATGTGGTCCTAAATTCGATACGTATCAGATATTAAACGTCACAATTCTGCGTTCCACTGTGTTTACTTCTGTTTGCCTGGTCACGTATTACATCAGGACCTCTTTTGCGCATGCGGGTCACCTCAGGGTCACATTCAGTTCGTACACAAAACTGACAGAAGTCGCATTTAATGTGTAAGGTGAACGAGCACATACAAAAAAAAAAAAATCGGATTTCATCAAAAAAATCTGAATTGTGCATTAAGACCTGCTGTCTGAACGGAGCCTAAGAGAACGGAGCACGACTCTTTAGCCTGCCTTCTAGTTGGAGTTCCAGAGAGTGAATAGTTAAGCAAACAACTGGAACAAACTGACAAATGTACACATAAATGAACTCAGTTTATCATTTGCATGTGCATTACAACTTACAGATCTGCAAATGCGTAAAACATCGAGTAACGGGCAGAATATTGGTAAAATTGCACTTAGTTTTCTTAAGACGTTTCGTGTTGTTCATAATTGTTCAGATTATTCATATTTTTTGTGAAAGGATGGTTTGTAAATGTAAATATTTTCATGTAGTTTTACCTTTTTCCGCTAAAACGTAGAGAAAAATTCGGAGTTGTCATTATTTATAGGTTATTATGATAGTATTTTACTGGTTTTGACACGCTGGAGATCAAACTGGTCTGCATGTGGAATCTGACCTAAAATACACCCCTGGATTGTAAATATCAAATTCATCCCACAGGCTGGTTTTGGCCCATGGGCCGCATGTTTGACAGCCTGGTTTTAATCATTTTAATACAGACTTTATAAAATGACCTCATTCATACAATTGTGTAAATCACATTCAGTGTATAAAATGCCTTATATAACTAAATTTGCTTTGCCCTGCCTATATATAACCATGCATCAGTAAAATGTGTTGCATGCAAATGAGTTCTGTTAACTGTAAGTACTACTACACAGAGTAACATTAACTGGGGGCAAAACCCCATAAAAACCCATCTTAAGCCTCTCTGCATGTAAAGCTCATCTTATCCTCCATAAGACGGATTAAAAAATGTATTCACCCTGAAGGTCAACAAATGCTACAGAAAACATACGTATTCGACCAGTGTTTTTAGAGTATCTTAAAACAGACATTTATTTATTTATTTTTTTAACACTTAAAGACCCAAACATCCACCACCGACCAAAACCATCTACTGATTTACAATGTTTAATGACCTCTGATCCACTAATCCTATCTATATATGTAAATAATTGGTGTAAAATACAGTTTGTCATCTTTTCATGGTCACCAGATGTGACCCATTTGGACGATCAGAGGCTCCGTAGTAACTGTGGAAACAGCATCATCTTCTGCAACATTGAGTCACCAGTAAAACCAGTGGAGTCTGTTAAATAACAGTAGATGGAGACACTTGTTTTATGTTCAGTTAATGATAGATTTGCTGAAAAAGTCACTTTTTCTTCAGTTTTCTCTGTTTCTAATATAATAACCCTCTACTTGAATCGTAACTTTAATGAACATCTACATGATCAGTGAATTAAATATAAGAAAATACATGATTTTCACTGAAAAAAAGTAAAATACAGAAGATGATATGATAATAACTGGTGATAAATTACTTAAGAAAGGTTAAATCTAAAGAAAAAATTCATATGGGAGCTTCCGCAAAAGTAGCACCGGGTCTTTGTGGGTTAATGCAGCATTGGATTAGATGTCCAAAAGCACATATGTTGACAGGCTGGCTTTGAAGTAAAGTGATGCCAGAGGTCTGGCAGCTGCCATTTACTGTAATTACAAATGAGGAAACGTAATACAAAGGGATCGTGATGCAGATGAACAAGACAGGCTTGATTTTTTGTGGCTTAATTTTTCATGTTCCCAGCCTTGAGCAAACAACTGTGTATTAACCTGATGTGACCTCGTACTTCATGAAGTATTCACACGAAAATATAATCTAGAGAGATAAAAAAAAAAAAGAAAAAAGAAAAGGGTTGGTGGAAAAATAGAGAATTGGATCGAGAATAGAAAAATGTGCAAGTTTTTCATAACGTCAGTCAGAAGACGAATGAGTTGAAACAAACGTCTGATTATGCTAACGTGAAGTATGTTAGTCTGTAAATCTGCCTTCAAATTTACACAACGGCTAAAGGAGGCATGGAGGAGTGTACTGTTTACAGTCTAAAGCCTGCAGACCCATGGAAGCAGGGTGTTAACAGGTCAATATCCGATCAGTCAGCTCCAGTGTAATGATTTACCAGAGCAGCAGAAGTCTAAGGATCACATCATGTAAAAAAGTGTAGGTTCTCATTTGCCCAGGTCGTCGTTCTTGCCGGTAGTTCTTCTCGGTTCGACTGGAACTGGAACATCTTCAGAAGTCTCTTGGATGGGAGACGAAATGTTTTCAAAAGAGCTAAACCAGTCCAGTTGAAGCGAGAAGAACTACCAAGAATAACGAAAAAACCGGTTTTATTCTTCTACTCCATCACATCTTCGAAGCGGAAAGTTTTTACTGTAAGTATAACATTATGCTTTTAATACTTTAATACTTTTGTTTTATTTGAACTGTGATAGGAGAATGAACCTAGATCTGTCTTTAAAGGTGTGTGTGTGTGTGTGGGGGGGCATTAAGTGTGCATCAAGAACACATGGGTTGTAGTTGATACTTGTATAATACAACAGTAAATAGCTTAAAGCCAATTCTGTGAATGTTTTGATTTGCTCCATTTACATATAAATGAGGTTTTCCACCCATTTATGAAATACTCTGGATCCTACACTGCTAAGGATAATTTCTTGTGTCTAAAATACTCCTGTATCTCGATATACTTCAGTAGCTTGATATATATAGTAGGGTTGTCAAATTTAATGCATTAACTCAGATCAGTCCATCATCACGATTAACCTGATTAAGAATTTTAACGCAACTAACCCATCTGCAGCGTAGAATGAATCTGAACGTCTCTGCCAACGCGTTTGGGTCAGTTTGTCCAAGTAGAGTTAGCGTTAACGCGCACGTGCACATGGGCAGTTGATCCGGTAGTGACAGGCAGCAGAACCAACCCATAAACACGGAAGACACTAAACAGCACGTCGGCCTCTGGATGGAAATATGAGGACAAAAAAAACCAAGACGGAACAGTTGTTTTGTTGAAACTGTTGAAGGTGTTTAATAAACGTGTTAAGTGCATATATATTCCCTTCTTTCTTGAGTCTGTTTGCTCATGTAAAATGAAACACGATTAATATAGATTAAAAATGAATGAGACTTAATCGTGATTAATCGAAATTTATCCACAGCAACCGTGTGATTAATGTGATTAGATATTTTAATTGTTTGACAGCACTAATATATAGAGGAGCCAGTTTCCAGCCTCTCTGAAACAGAACTGGAATGCATTCAGGTACATCACTTTGCAATGTGAAAATAAAGCTCATGAATATCAGTTTGTCCCAAATCTCTTTTGTGCCCCTCACAAAAATGGAATGTTCATGTAAAATAAAGTTTAAGTGGAAAATAATAAGAAGGAAAAGCACTGAAATATGACAGTGTTCATGTTGAAAATACATGTAATTAACATTTTCATGAAGCAAAAAGTATGAAAATCTCTATATACAATCAATTTCTGGCAAAAGTTGTAAAATACACTCTTCTGTGTTACTAAGGTTACGTTCAGACTGCAGGCAAATGTGGCCCAAATCTGATTTTTTTGCCCAAATGTGCCCTGTATCCGATCTGTTAAAGACAGTTTGAACAGCACAAATCCAACCCTTTCATACGTGCACTTAAATCCCATACATATCTGATATTTTTCAATGAGACTTTAATCTGAACAGCCGGGTCGCATTTATCCGACCTTTACATTACTGAAATGCGACAAACGTCACGGTTCTGCGTCCCACTGTGTTTACTTCAGTTACGCAGCGCGTGCTGTGGTCACGTACCTGCACATGCGGGTCACTTCAGGGTCGCGTTCAGTTCATACTAAAACCGATTTCACCGAAAAATCTGAATTGTCCGTTAAGACCTGCTGTCTGAACGTAGCCTTGGACTGATGTGTTGCTGTACTCTGATATGAGGAAGAGTGAAAACCACCGCAACGTTCACATCCATCCAAATCCGTCTGCTTTTAAACCAGTCTTGCTCAGAGGATGCACGCTGCCTGAATATATGTCACTTTATTCAGTGACACAGAGACAAAATTGGAATTTTCTTTCCTTCTGGCATCTCTGTTTTGCTTGTGTTGCCTGTCATCCAGGACATCAGCTGGTATCTCTCCAACCCTCCGGAAAGTGTGACGGTTTCAAAAGCAGAACAAATAAGACTCAAACAGTGTCTTTTCCTTGAGCTATTAGAACAGAAGTGTGTGTGAACCGTCTTTTCACTTTGTTATTCAACATGTGCTAACTTAATTTTTAGCAGTTCTGTCACTATTAGCTTGCCTTGTACTGGCAATATGGGAATGAAGCACCTTTTTATTGTATTTGCATTTTTTAACGATTGTATTGATGATATGCAGCGTTTTTAACCCATAAAGACCCAAATATCCTCCAGGGACCAAAAGCATCTACTGTTGTACAATGTTTAATAATTGTAGATCAACTATCAATACATGTAAAGAATTGGTGTAAAATACAGTTTGTCATCTTTTCATGGTCGTCAGATATGACCCATTTGGATGTTCAGAGGCTCCGTAGTTACCATGGAAACACCGTCATCTTCTACAACATTAGCCCCTTTTTACACAGCACAACTGTTCCGGGAATATTTGGGCTTAATTCCTGAAAGACGTCTGTGTAAATGAAATGGTGGGATCATTTGGTCCCGCCTCTGTAGGTAGTAAATAGTAAATGGACTGAACTTATAAAGCACATTTTATATACTTTCATGCATGAAAAGCCCAAAGCGCTTTACAAGGCCTCACATTCACCCATTCACACACACAGTAGGCAGCTGCCGCCATGCAAGGCACTGCCAGACCCTACTGGGAGTAATTTAGGGTTCAGGATATTTCGTCAGAGCCAGGATTCGAACCGCCAACCCTTCGATCTTTGGACGACCCAGTAACAAATACATAGTAATAGATACGCGACCACGCAGGCATGCACTGTGTTTACAGAAGTAACACTCCTGGACGCAGAATTGTGACGCAAAGGTCGGATAAATGCGACCTGGCCGTTCGGACTGAAGTCGCTTTGCAAAATATCGGATACATATCTGAATTAGGACCACATACGAAAGTTGGATTTGAAAAAGATGGACTTGTGCTGTTCACACTGTCTTTAACAGATCGGATACAGGTCACATATCCTCCTGAGACCCAGAAATGCATTTGTGTCCTCTGTAGGGGACAAGAGTTTCACAGTTTTACTAAAAAAAAAATGCTGTCCATTGCAAAGGACTTTCCCTTAAAAAAATAAATAAATAGATAAAAGTAACTGAAAAAAATGTATCTGGAAAAACTGTGTCATTACGCAGGTTCCAATCAAGACAATTGCTGAATATAAAAAAAAAAGGCTAAAACTCTCACTTTTCTGAGTCTCAGGAGAATATGGGCAAAAAAAAAAAAAAAAAAAATTGGGCCACACTTGCCTGCAGTGTGAAAGTCGCCTAAGTTTATAAATTCTACTGTATATTTGACTGCATTTTACACAAAATCTCAACTTTTGAAACTGGAGCGTGGTCCAAATGGTGTAAACCTCATTTCTAGAACATAAGTTTGTTGTTTTGCTTCATTCACATCTTAACTGAAATTGTATTGAAGAGCTTAAATGGAGGCTGTCAGCGTTGAATACTGCTGTGAGGTTTACACAGGTCTTTTTCAGTTTCATTCATTCATTCATTCATTCATTCATCCTCTCGACCCGCTTGATCCTCACTAAGGGCATGGGGGAGCCTATCTCAGCTACCTATGGGCGAAGGCGGCGTTCACCCTGGACGAGTCACCAGTTCATCACAGGGCTGACATACAGAGACGAACAGCCAGTCACTCTCACATTCACACCTGTGGACAATTTAGATTAACCGATTAACCTATCAGTGCATGTCTTTAAAGGTGGGAGGAGCCGGAGCACCTGGAGAGAACCCACGCAAACATGGGGAGAACGAACTCCACACAGTGTTCCTTTTTAAGTTTTATCGACCAACATTAAGAAAGTAAAAAACAAATCAAATCAAGTAAATAAAGTTACATTACTCTGACAGTGTTCTTGATGTTGATAATATTAGGTGACTCGTTACATTTTCAACAGGGAAACTTGTAACCTCTAGTGCAGTGGTTCCCAACCTTTTAACATCACCCATTTCTGCCGACCCCAGACATTCAAAACAGAGACTTTTTTTGTTTTTGCTAAAATTAATTTGTTTTTGATCATGTAATAGTTTGCTATACTATGTTGCAAATAAATGTTAATTTTAGTCGACATTTAGTCTATATCTATATAATGTATATTATTATGGATGGAGGCGGAAAAGCCAGGTGTAGATTACTGCACAAAGTGAGAATTAGATTTTCCTTGGTCAGGATATGTACAGTCAGTCCAGCT
>JAPQRP010049711.1:0-12330 GCA_037367295.1 Apogon hyalosoma | reverse complement strand
CACGTGTGCTGTTCTATCCAGGTCCAAACTGGATGTTTCAGTCGATAATGAAACACAACTAGGACATGACATGTTGAAACTGTCAACAATTTAGTTTGGTTATTTTCTCTTATTAACAATTAACAAAAAAAAAACCCCATTTGTTTGTGTCTGTTTGATGCAGCCACACCTTCTGAAACACAAAAAATATTTTTATGCAAATATTTCAAGATAATATTTCAGATTGTGTAAAATTTTAAGGGTGTCTGAAAACTTTTTTCCACCACTGTATGTAGATCTGAAAGTGAAGATTTTTAGGAACCTTCCCACACATTATAAGGCCAATGTTCATCAACACTGTTCCCTGGTAATGTCATGGGGCCCTTTAGGCCTATGCATTCTCACTCCCAACTCGCTATTTACTGACACTTAGTCAGGGCGTCACATTCTGACGTGTAGGGTAACCCTGGAGCATCACTCTTTAATGTGCAGGGTAGGTGTCATCTTTTCATGCATGGGGTAGTCCAAAAGATAGCGACACAATTCCCTGGGTACAGTTTGGGCACAAAACCAGGTTAAGTTTAGGAAAAGGGTCAGAGTTAGGGCTAGGAAAAAACACTGGTGTAACGGATAAATTAAAGGGGACCTGCAGTGAATTTTCATTGCTAGCTATTTCAAAAAGACATGTTTAATACTAGCGGTCAAGTATGGAACAGCAACATGTTGCCTCCTTCAGGCAGCAGTAGTGACACAGACTCGTTGGATTTTCCGATTACGTGGGCTGAGGTGGACCGGTCACTGACCCCGTGCAGCAGACACCAGTCTAAGATGACACATTAACAGCCAGTGCTGGGTCACGTTCCTATGACAACGGCGGTGTACAAAGCTTACAGCTGCACAAACAACAAGCACCAACATGTGCTTTCCACTCAGTCTTGCTCACTGACTGCTGCTTGTTTACTTGCACTCCATCACCTGGAATCGGTGATGGTACGTCACTTCCCGCCGACAATGGCTGTTCCCATAGGTTCTGGCGTGCTCATAATTCACATACTTAAAAGGTCCAGTGTGGTGCATTTATGGTGATTGTGCCTCTCGTCCTTGTACGTAACACACAAAGTACAAATAACGTCGAAAGCAGGACCAGTACAGGTACACTTTAAAGACAAGAGAGAAAACAGACATGATCTCTGGTCTTCTGTGTTGAAGTCGATGAACTCTGTTGCAGCATGACCACATGGAACGCCTCTTCCTGGTTTCTAAAGGACAACGCCTGGTGTCTCAGAACGTACACTGACTTCTGTCTGGTTCCTTTTATATTGAAAACAGATGCCGTAGCCTAGTCTGGGATTCTGCTTGCACTTCGGCTAATGCGTCGCCCAGCTTGCGACAAACACGTTAAGCGCATATATATTCTCTTCTTTCTTGAGTCTGTTTACTCATGCAAAATGAAACGCAATTAATATAGATTAAAAATGAATGATATTTAATCGTGATTTATCTAAAGTAATCCACAGCAACCCTGTGAGGAATGTGATGAAAAATGTGAATCATTTGACAGCACTAATTTATATATATATTCACACCCACACACACATACATCCATATACACATACATACTTTTATAGATGTACTCACATCATACAAGTACACATACACGCAAACACATGTAATGTTTTACCTTTGTATTTCTTAACTGTGCTGGCAAAGTATAAATAAATAATAAATAACTCAAAGAAAGAAATATATACATAAAAAACAGTGAACATATGGTGACAATGAATAACCTTCATCCCTATATCTTGTGAAAAACATGTTTTTATAAGTGTCATCTACACAATCATTGAATTAAATATAGGAAAATGCATGATTTACACTGAAAAATACGGAGGATAATATTGTAAGGCAAGGCAAGGCAAAGTTTATTTGTATAGCACAGTTCATACACAGGGCAGTTCACAGCGCTTTACAAAAATGGAAAAGAGACAAGTTAAAAACACACGATTACAGTTAAAATATAATCAAAAAAACATAAATAACAATCAATTAAAATAGGTAATTAAATTAAAATAAAGTGAAAAAGAAGAGAAGAGTACTACTTATAATACTATAATGTTGATACAGCACTTAAGAAAGGTTAAATACAAAGAAAAATTCATTTGGGAACTGACGCAAAAGCAGCACTGGGTCTTTATGGGTTAAAATAACTCATGATAATAAAGCTGTGAAAATGTTCTACATACAGTGTCGACAAAAACTAGGCCGATAACGAAGCACAGCACAGTAGTCTAAGGCTTGGTCTGGAACAAAAAAGAAGTATTTATCCATGTTCAAAAGTCAAGTTTCCTAATTTTATCAAATTGTATTCTAACCCTATTTTTGGTTAATATCGTGTTTTTTTTGTGATGTGTCAAACTTGTCAAAAAAACGTACTTTACGCAAATGTTGGCAAAACATCCAGCGTTTGATCAGGCAAACCAAAAGCAGCGCTATTTATGCTTAATGATTCCTTTTCCATCACATTTCCGAAGCCCTGAAATTACCTGCCTCAAATGGAAACTCAACACTGTTTCATTTCCAAACCCAGAAATCTGATACTGAATCTATAATCGTTGTCACATGCGACTAAAACAAACATACTGGCCTTCCAGCAAGAGTTTTTAACCACATGATCAGATCTTACCTGGAGCTGCGTAGTCTTTCTCACCTTGAACCCACATCTTGCAGACTTTTGACTGTTTCAGTTCTTTATGAAACGAAATTAACTTCACAAACAAAAATCTGCTTTTAGTCTAAGCAGTTCACCTTATTATGAGGGAAGGAAGAGGGAATTTGTGCTTAAACCCTCCCCCATGGCTACTATTTCAAAAGAGGAACTTTCTCCTACATTTACAGACTAATGCAGTTTTTTTTTTTTTTTGGCTGACTACTAAAAGCCATAATATTGTTCCAGCTGCCAGCACCATTTATTTGCAGGTGCACGCTTCTGAAGATACAGTTGATTTTGCTTTAGATGTTGCAGATGCTTCTCTGTTTCAAAGGGGGAAGGAGAAAATACAGCCCCTGTCCATGTATGTGGTCTCTACGGGACTCCGCTGTCTTTCTACCACAAGATCAATGTCACTCAAGCAGCCAGGATGAGGGCGAGGCTGCCTTCAATTTTCTATTAGCATCTGCGCTCAGAGTTCATAACCCCTGGAACATCCGACCTGCCGGGGGAGCTGTGTTCTGGGTGATAATTCAGGAGACGGCAAAAACTACTGATGGCGATGCTGATGATGACACACATTCCTCTACTTTGAATAATTCAGAATCTCAAATATATCAGCTCTCGCTCCTGTTTTATTTATCCATCTGCCTTCCAGTGGCTCATTTTGTAGGAGTGCACAGGGCCACAACCTCGGATTTAATGAGGTGGTCAAAATGTTCATATCACTGTTTAGAGCGAGGTTAGAATAGTTTGGGATTTTTCACTATAGTTTAGTTTTATTTAGTTTTGACTTTTTTTCTCTCTCTAATTCAGTTCATTTTAATAAGTTTTTAGAGCAGGTTTGCTAGGTTTTTATTCGTTTTTGTTTTTTTCTAAATGCTTACTTTTAGTTTTTTCCTATCTTTTATCTTTCGTATTCACATAAATCCCAAACTGGACTCTGCTGCTTTAGTCCCAGCTTCAGTCTCCGTGTTTTCAGGTAGAGTGGGGACGAGAAGACGACTCTAAACCGCAAGTGACGGACCGTGAAGTGCCGTATGGTGCCGCTAGCTAAAATTGCTAAAGCGAAATTAGTCGATGTCATATCAGTCCGACACTGACAAAGACGAAAACGAAAGGAATTTTATCCATAATTTTGTATATGTTTCAGTCAGTTTTGTAAGCACACTATACAGTTTCAGTTAGTTTTCGTTTAATTCTAGTTTTTATTTCATTCATTCATTCATTTTCTGAACCTGCTTTATCCTCACTAGGGTCACGGGGGTCGCTGGAGCCTATCCCAGCTACATTTGGGCGAAGGTGGGGTACACCCTGGACATGTCACCAGTTCATCACAGGGCTGACAAATAGAGATGAACAATCCCTGTCACACCTACGGGCAATTTAGATTAACCGATTAACCTATCAGTGCATGTCTTTGTCTTTGTATGTCTTTGTCCTATCAGTGCATGTCTTTGAATGGTAGGAGGAAGTCGGAATATCTGGAACCCATGCAGAGACGAGGAGAACATGCATCTAGTGTTGGAATCAAACCCACGACCTTCTTGAGGCACGAGTGCTATCCACTGCACCACCGTGTCACCCCTTTGTTTCCTTCAGTTAACAAAAATGAGTTTTCAATTCTAGTTTTCGTCATTTCGTTAGTTTTCGTTAACGATCATAACCTTGGTCTGTAGCTGGGTTTCCATTACAGTTTTCCACAAAATAAAAGCGATATTTCCACAATTTCGACAAAGTACAAGGCACTTCCATTGAAGAGTGTTTGACTTCTTGGCACACTTTTGCATATGCTCTTGGAATGTCCCAAAGTCCTGGAATACTGGTGTTCTGTTCACACTGTAGTGGAGAAAGTTGTGGGTCAGGGCATTCCCTTTGCTAACAGGCCTCCACCCTACGGAACTCACTCCCACAAAACATCAGGAACTCGGACTCAATACAAAACTTCAAATCCCTACTCAAAACTCACCGGTTCAAACTTGAGCCCCTTTGTTCTTTTGTGAAGCATCTTTGAGTGTCTAAAAAAGCGCTATATGAGTGTGATGTATTATTATTATTATTATTATTATTATTATTATTATTATTATTATTATGTACGAGGGCAGGGGTGTCCAACCCTGCTCCTGGAGAGCCACTATCCTGCCTGTTGTAGATGTATCCCTCTTCCATCACATCTAATTCAAATGATCAGCCTATCATCAGCTCTGCAGAAGAATGATAACAACCGTCAGGTGTGCTGGAAGAGGGAAACATCTAAAACATGCAGGATAGCGGTTCTCCAGGACCAGGGTTGGCCACCCCTGTACTAGAGGATCCTTCTGTTTCCTTCTCTTGGGTGCAAACTGCCATCACGCTGGGCAGAAAACTCCAACAAAGGGAATGGAAGGCACGGACTCCGACTTTCCCCCAGTGGTATACCTCTGATGGTCAACTGGCAGCGTTTGAAAGATTATCGTCCAGACGGTTAAATAGAGTAAATGATTCCAGTGACGAACGGGCCTTTTCCTACACAGGTCAATGACGTATTCAGCTCCAGAATTGGACTCAGTGATCAGTAATGACTGCTGTAACTGTGACAATGTGTAGAGTTGGCATCATCTTTATTGTTTCATGTTTTGTTTTGTTTTGTTTGAGATTGTCCACATGTCTTCAGTGTACTTGCATTAACAACTGGCTTAAGGAAGCAAAAGTAAAGTGTTCTGTTGTATAAATGTGAGATGGGAGTGGGATTTAATACGTTTTCTTCTTCCCACTCCTTTTTTGAGTGATACATATTGAATTTCCTTTGTTATTACTAGTGTACACGGTAACTACTATTTTGTCTTGATCACCTTTATTAATGTATTTGCTTTGATATTAGTTCCTTGTACACATACAAATGTTTAGGGGTTTTTTTGTGCTCAAAATAAATGAATGAATGAATGAATGAAGGTGTGGAATTGTACATTTTGTATGGGATATTATTTTTTCTTTAAAAGAAAAAAGTTAATAAAGTTCAAGTCATAAAAAAAACAAAAACAAAAAAAAAACAGAGTGTTTGGCTTCTGATGCTCGATTCTAGTAAAGTCCCATCTGGCGACATGTTGTAATTCTCATAAAATACTGTATAGATCTCGCAAGACGCTTGTTTAAGGAAGATGGATGCACCGAGTGTCATGGTGTTGCCACTGTAGTGTCGGTTCATCCACTGCTATTGCACTGATTGTCTTAAACAAAAGAAGAAGGGAACGTAGAATCCTCCCAAGGTACAGTCCTTCTTTATGGCAGCGGCCACGCAGAATGGATTTATGGGAGAGAACTGTACTTCAGGAATTCACCGAGTTGTGGATCCAGAATTTCCGAATGACCCGGGCAGTGTTTAATGAACTGTGTGATGTCATTGAACCTCTGGTGGCAGCAGACGTGTCAGGTTCCTGCACAAAAGCCAGTGTCTATTGCCCGATACAAGCTAGAACCACCTGTTCTGAGTCCAGATGTCGGGATGTCAAATATACTTAAAAAAAGGAATTAGAATGCACTTAAAAATATAAGTTTGATGGCATTACTAGAACATATTAAGTGTAGTCAACACATTTGTAGATGTAGTTGAATGTGTGAATAAATTTAGGTTAAATGGATTCAAATTAATACGTTTTATTATGACCACACCCCTTTTTCTTATGACCATCTAACCCCACTCCCCTGCCCATACCTGTCTGGACATACCAGTCTCAGTGCTTTGGGTCAAAGAGTGGCTGCTATCAGGGTTTCGGTAGAAACTCCGATAGCAGAGTTTATCATACAAGCTACAACTCAAAAAAGTTCTAAGTGGCTGTCGACGATTGTTTGAGCCATTAGAGGACTGTTTTGTTTTATTGTCCAAAACCAGTTCCATTGACCTGTTCCATGGACATTTTCTCATAACTAGGTGTCTGCGAGCTGACCTACTACTTTTCTCAGTTGGGGAGACTGTTAGCCAGGATGAGCTGAGTTTACTTAAAAAAAATTAAGATAAGTAATGATTAATACACTTTTTAAGTACATTTAACTTAAAATCTTAGTTAAATGTCAGTTAAATGTACTTAATCCCGTAAAGCCTGAACCATTAAATCATTGAAAGAAAATTCCAGTTCTTTCAAACTGGAGCTTTTATTGGTCCTTCTGAATGACCAAAACAATGAGTTGTTTTTTTTTTCCAAATATCAATTTTCATGTATGAGTTTCAATTTTGTATCATATACGATACATCAGGTCTCAATGCTGAAATATTATTATTTTTGAACAAACAAAAACATAATATAACACAAACATGTCTAACAAATTGTTAATTCCTTTTCTAAACTGTCAAAGTTCTTCCTCCTTCCTCATTAATGTCAGTCTGGTTTTGTCACTAAAGGCCTCTGGTGAATGAATTGCTCCCCCCCTGGTGGATTATCTGTGTATTGCATGTATCTAATTGTGCACATCAGGTTTTTCATGACAAAAAACATCACACTCATCATGTAGAGGGCTTCAAAACTCATGTATCAAATATGATACGTTTGGCATTATAGGGTTTAAAAGTTCATTAATTATAACTTCATTTTCTTTAAGGCAACCGCTTTTCTCGATTTTTTTAAGTAAACAGCTTACCCAGGCTTACAGTGCGGCTGTATTACTCTACATAAGAGGGCCATTTTGCTTCACTAAACCTCAACCCTAAACTGGAATACGGTTGAAGAGCCTGGTGCTAAACATACTGTCACAAAAGTCACATTTTTGAACAATGCAAGTTGAGCACATAAACATGTTGTATTTGTTTAGCTAAGTCCACCCTATAAATATTTTTAACAGACTTTTTTTTGTGACTTCAGTACTTTTAGCACCAGGGTGTTCTGTTTCAGTGTTCACCAGTACTGGTCTAAGCTGAGACAAAACAAACAAAAAACAAACAAAAACAGTAGTATAATGCAAGGCATTTCTTTTTCTTTTATTATTATTATTTTTTTGCAGGCTGTGGCAATGAGTCATTGAATATAGTCTAATAAAAACATACATTATTTCGATGTCTACAAGCGCTACAAAGACGTTGTATAATTTATATAATTTTTACTTTGTGTTGCTGATGTTGAAGGCTTTTAAATTCTAATAGATATTGGCTTCAGATTTCATTATGTTCTTCTTTTTTCATCATAAATGCGGTGCAGTAAATATATGTATTTGAGCTATTTTTGATGAAAATAGGCACAGTGAAAGAATCAAAGACTGAAAAGACCTCATTCAGTTTTTTCACCTTCACTTTGAACGTGGGCAAACTGTAGAGCTCTGGAGATAAAAAAAGCCGGTGATTCATGGCAGTGACGTCCTTGTCATTAATGAGTCTTTTCTCTCAGTGTGTTGCTCTCTTTACAGGCACCACCTGAGCTCCAAAGCCTCCTCCAGCCTGTCACATTGACCTTTACTAATGATTCTTCACCATGTTAATAAAGGTGAAATTGTCACTTAACATTAGCTGTTGTCCAGGGTTCTTTGCAGTGAGCTAAAAAAGAAAATAAATAAATTAACCCTTATTAAGACCGTTCTAAGTCTGTACATTAGAAAGCTTGTACAGTCTATGTGGACAAACAAGCATTTCCATTTGTTTACAGTCAGATTTTCATCTTTATTGAAGAAAAAGGGTGTTACTTGATTGTATGGATACTTTCAAATCACACATTATGAATGCATTTAGAGGGAAATTATCAGTGAAAGATATAGACAATAAATCATGACAATAAACGCAGCCTTTGGGGCACTAATTATATTTTTCTTTTCTTTTTTCATTTTTGACATTTTATTGTATCTTACAACACTTGCATTTTAGTAGTAGAGTAAGAAAGTAAGAAATAGTGGTAAGCATATTACTTGGTAAGACCTGATTCCAGCATTCTTTATTATAGATATATTTAAGAATTTAAAACCAGATAATGACAGTTCAATGATTTGTGATTTGTTAAAAAAAATTTTGATTTTATAGACACGATAAGAAAATGAAATATATGAACAAAGATTAATAAATTAAACAAATAGAGGTATTCTGCGTATCTTCAAAATGAGTTTCCTCAAGATTTTTAAAATAAAGTTCACATAAAAAGTGTGTTTGTATTTATGCATGTGTTTTACTTTGTTGATTGTACGTTCAACTCTTATTTTTTATTTATGTATCTTTAATGACTATAGATTTAAGATACTTGAACTTCTCTAAGCATTTTGGAAGCAGGCTTTAGGATAAAATCTCCATTCTTTAAAATGAGTGAAGTCACCATGAATAAATACTGTAGAGGTCTTTTAGCTCTCAGCTGTGCTCCTGTTCAGCAACATGGTGAAAGTATGTACTGCAAAAAAGGCCTGTACAAATACATAAATAAACAACTAACTAACTAACTAACTAACTAACTAACTAACTAACTAAATAAATAAATAAATAAATAACTTATTATTGGGTTAAAATGTCTTATTTCAAGTAAATGATCTGCCAGTGCAGTTAGAAAATATTATCTAAGGATTATAGAATGTTAAAAGTCTTATTTTAAGCAGAATATACTTGTTTCAAGTCTTCATAGTAAGATTTTTTTTTTTTATCTATGGTATATCCTCCTCACTCAGACCCAGCTGTGTTTTTTTTTGTCCATGTTTGTGGACAACAGTTCCACAGTTTTATCTTTACAAAATAATAATAATCATAATAATAATAATAAGCCACTGCAAAGGACATTCAGAGAAAAAAATTTAAATTTATTTGAAAAAATGCATCAGTGCAATACAATTTTTTCACAAAAACATTCTGAAATATGAATTCTTCTGGGTCTCAGGAGGTTAAATATGGTCTTATGAAACTCTAATGACTCAATAGACAAGTATGTATAGGCAAAACTGCATAAAACAAGTAAAAATGTCTTGAGGGCCAACGCTTCAATACTCATCCCCCAAGAATGGAGCTTGTTTTGTTATAAATATTACTTCAAATTTGGTGTAATGTCTAAATGGGGGTAGCTCAAGCTGAAAATTCTTAACAAGATTAAGTGTCAATAAGTAAATAAATCTAAAATAAATAAATAAATAAAATTGTCTTTCAAGATAAATATTCAGTTTATCTCTGTCAGATCTTCCTTTTTTGCAGTGTGTTTGTCTATTTGACGCTTACTTGTTGTCACAGGTGCGTAAATGTGTTTCTACAATGTAAAAGCCTGGGTCAAATTTGCTTTTAGATAAATGTGTTTGCATGGAAAGGACACTGTACACGGCACAGAGAAGCAGCGTTAACAGGTGCTCTGGTCCCTCGCACAGACACAGTCGGAGGTGGGACTCGAACCCGCGACTCCAGGGGACTGCGCGCCTCCGACCGCTCAGCCGCAAGAAGCCTGGGAAGTGAACAGTCGCAGCTGAAACGCAAACTTACCTCATAGCGGACAGGTTTATTTCTGATTTGCAGAATATTTTTCCACCACTAAAAAAAAAACAAAACAAAAAAACAAAAAATTTGCGGTGTTTTCACGGCAGGCTCGCGGTTACAGTTCACGTGTAGGGTCCCGTCACGAGCACGAGGAGCGTGGACCCGGTACGTACATCCGTGGGGTTCACGCACTGGGGTTCTGCAGAGACACTGGAGCACACCACTCCACAGCGGATATTCAAACATGTTAAGAAATAACAGAAAATACCTTTAAAACAGGACCGGAGCTCTATGACGTCATAAATGCATGGAATTTAACATTAAATCGACCTTATTTCAGTCACAGGTGCACGTGACAGAGCTTTGTTATGCATTTGCTTTGTGGGCTGCTGCTTTAAAAGTGTTTGAATTATGAATCAGTCCTTTTTTAGGCTGTACAATGAACAAAACAAATAATAATAATAATAATAATAATAAAAAGAAAGTTACCTTTGTAATATAGCTGTTTGTTTTTGCTTATTTATTGTACATTTATATTCAGCAAAATTACATATTCTCAGCTTTGTTTACCTCATTCATTAAAATGTAAATTGGACTTTACATACATATTTTTCTTTATTTATTTCTTTGCTTTATTTGCTGACTTAATATGTGTTGTTAATTCACATGGAGTTGTCCTCAGCAAAAAATTGTACACTTTTGTTTGTCTGTCGGTTTGGTGCACATATTTAATTTATCTGAAAGTAATTTATGAAGTTACTCTACCGTCATGGAGCTCTAGTGTAGGGGATTTAATAGAGTTCATTTTTAATTCACCCAATAAAAAGTAATTAAAGAAAAGAAAACTAAACTAACAAAAAATAAATAAGGCAACAAAAAAAAAAAAAAAAAGAAAATTAAATTATACTGAGCAGAAAAAAAAGAAAAACATAAATGAACCAAAGTATAATTTGAAGAAATGCTGCACCTCTTGTGGTATTTTCTAATTCAAAGTATCCCTGCAGCTGGAGCACACGTACTTTTTCTGGTTTTGTACAAAAGCGTAAAATGGAGTTTCGCTGCAGCAACAGAATAAACTTGATGAGGACCATCCAATCAGCAGACGGCTGTGAGGCACTGCTCATCCGAATCCTCTTCTGTTCAGCCGCATTCTGTTCCCGCTGTTGGTGCATCTGCTTAAAAGCAGAGGTTTAATGAAGCTGAAAGTGCAGGTTTAGGATGTGGCGTCTGTTGTTTAATACTGCCAGCAGAACTGGGCTGAGGTGTCAGATCGTTGGGGTTTTAAACGCTACTGATCTGATGTGTTTTCCTCTGGCTGAGCTCATGACGTACAGGGAAAGGTTATGATTATCTAGTGGGTAAAGTTACAGTCTGAAATGAGCAAAAAATATGAGTCAAAGGGAGATTATGGGAGCGGCGCAGACACATATTCACCTGCTCCGGCTCGGGCCTACTCAGCACTAATGACTGTGTGATTGGATTATCCCGGCTTTTAACAGCACCACAGTTGCAGCTCATGGAGAAGCTAACCTGTTAAGGTCAATCTGAGGTCAACAAGAGGTTAGCAGTGTCATGACCTGCACATAAAACAGGGCCTCCGGGAGAAGGGGGTGGGGGGGAGCACAGACACAGAAAGACTTATGAAGAAAAACGACGGGATTACAAGGAAACCCGGGGTTTTTTAGCTTAATGGTGACAGACAGATTAGACAGGACGCATGTTTCTGGGAATTCAGCGACGCAGGAACGCAGGAAATGGCAAGAGAGAAGGTGCAGAAGGGACGAGGGGAGGGCATGTTAGAAGAGGGAGACGGGATGCGACGTGACAGCAGAGGCTCGCAGACATCGCTGGCCTCCTGGTGACTCCACTGTACGCTGGAAAACACAAACAAACAGGGCCGCCACAAGCCACGCCGCTTGAATGTGACACTACTTTTTCCTCCTGCGTGTTTTTTTTTATTATCGCGACGGGGCCGTTAGATTTAGTCCGAGGGATGATGTGATAAAACTATCGCGTAACAATGTAGTAAAATTTTTTTTTTTTTTTTTAATTCACCAAAAAACACATTGTCATATGTCAGAGCAGGGCTGTCAGAGTCATTTTACTTCAGGGGCCACATTCAGCCTAATCTGATCTGAAGTGGACCAGACCAGTAAAATGATTACGATGGAAAAAGTCAGATTACATCGTGAAAACGTCAATGACATAAACAACCTCAAATGTCTTCATCTCTCGGGGGGGGGGGGGGGGGGGG
>JAPQRP010049710.1:0-12334 GCA_037367295.1 Apogon hyalosoma | reverse complement strand
AAGATTAGTTTACTTACGTTAGCTACGCTGTATAAGTAAGTGACAGCAGTAGCATTTGGTTGGTTGCCTAGTGACATCATGAAGACGCGTTTTTCAGCTCCATCTATGTTGGCTCAAAACCACATTTGAGTGGTCCGCTTTGTATACAAGTCTGCAATTCCTGTGTAATTTCCTCCAATTTCCTCTTGAGACTGCTCACAAATTCATCCAATAGGGGGAAACAAATCTTATGACTATTTAAAACATTTTCTTCCACAACCAGTATTACAAAGATGCATGATTCTGCCTCAGCTGCCCAGGCTATGGAGCTTTAAATGATGATGGATGAATATTTCCTCAATCCCAATGTCAGTAAATCCTTCCACGCCTGAGACTACCATACACAATTTCAACTGGCCAAGCAGGAGTTATTCCATTACATGCCACTGATTTAAAGTGTGGGTTATAAATTCAGCATCTATTAACTTGTCAAACTTATCTTGTGGCATTTCATGGTTTGCACATGCTGTGTCATGTGATCATTCTATTAGATACAACTTGATAGACTGGAGACATTTATCTAATACATGACACGCCTGCATACACACGCACATGTGTATCTACATGCAGATAGTGAAGTGAAATAAGCACAGAGGCATACATGATTCCATACACATATGCAGTAACAATAAAGATCCATCAGTGTGTGGTACATTAACTTACTCAAAAGGTCACTTCCATATTTAAAACAAACACTCAAACCACAACAAATGGGCAGCGCAGCCACATTTATATCCACATTAATGTTTAGAAAACATTGCACTAGAAAGTTGCCCCATACACAGAATCACAACTTTATGAATATGGCATTATGAGCGGAAAAATGAAACATATTTTGTCACACTCCTGTTAGTTTTTATACATGTTAATCGTTTCTGTACGTAAAAACAGACAGCTTTGAACACTCACATAGACCACGTTGACGTAGTCATCATCAGAGAGGGTCTCCAGCATTGTGCTGACTGACGTTCGGATGAGTTTGAGAGTGAGTCCTGATACGCTGCCACTTCTGCGGTATAGAAACAACAATCACACCTATATTCATAATGTACTAAACTTTCAGACTGAATACTTTCAGTTATGAACAATGGATACAGAGAAATCACAAAACAGATACGTTGTTTGTTCATAATCTTTTTTGTTTTAAGATGCTGCTCCTCTAAATAGCTGTACACCTTTAAACCCTGCATTTTTAAAGTCATTAGAACAGAGAACTGTAAATTATGAAAACACTGACATTTTTTGTTTGTCAGTGTCACACAAATGCTGAGGCAAAAATGAGCACAGTTCGGAGGATGCAGCCAGACAGTTAACATCAGGAGCTCCTGGCATATAAAGGAAAACTAAATCTGACTGTAATGGATGAATCATAAGGTCATCACTCACGCATCCACCAGGATCAGCATGTCCTTCGGTGAGGCTGCCCCCTGAATGTACCTGATGAGTAACGGCAGACACACACAGGATGTGGACATTGAGCATAGGAGGGACATATACACAAACTTTAATCTATGATGCAACGGCTTGCGAAATTTGATTTTCAACTACAAAATGCAGGTATTTCTTTATTTCTAATCATTGCTTTATGTGCTCAAAAACCTCTTGACTTCAATTTAATCCGATACAATAGACACACAAACGCAGTAACATAGAGTACACAGACATTAAGAATGTTTTTTTTTTAACAATTATTTGAAGAATCAACAAAGCCCAACCCTCATGAACCAAAGCACACATAAAACTTATTACTTTGCAGCCTTATCACTCTTGTCTGTCTTTTTCTATTATTTGAATTTGAGGCAATAAAGCTTTTGTATTTTTAATTACCTCTTTTTCCCCATTTCTTTAAAAACAAACAAACAGCTGCATATCTTTGTTCAGAGTTCAAGTGCTTTGTAGCCAGCAGGGGTTTTGAGGCTAATGAAATTTAATAATATAGTTAAAAGAGTAACCCTGGCTTCCAGCCAGATTTTAATCAGTTTTAGGAAACTAATGAAGCTTTTGTATTGGTGCCCTTTGATCTGCACTGGTTTAATCATAGTTGTGCTCTGATGTTTGTTTGAGAGTGTTTTGCTTTGGTCTGAGACTTAGATTTAATTGTTTTACACAATGTTTATGTCCTTAAGTATTTCCTATTAATGCAATATGCAAATAATTTTTTCTCAAATTAATATTGATATGATATATGATAGAAAAAAGCAAAACAGATGCCCTTGAATAAACCAACCCAATAATGTGTAGTTGTACTCACCACGGTCGTCTGCGCACATCGTAAAGGTCAATCTTATGGGCTGAATTGCTTAAGTCGATCCAAGGGGATGCTGGGATTTTGCAGAGGTTAATATAGAAAGAAGGTTTGGAAAAGGTAAAGAATTTCAGTATCTACATTTTTAATACAATATATCTCTATTTGTAATGCAGTCTTTTGCGATGATGAAAACAGTGTCAATTTTTAAACTGTAGCAGATTTACCACAGATCATTTGATCAATATTATGATTGTCTGAATACTTATGCCAAAATGTAGTCTGTGTATTGTGAAAACAAACAAAAAAAAACCTGAACTAAAAAAACAAAAAACATTTTGACTCTTTTATGCAAATCACAAAAAAATCCTAACAATATGAGGCAGCAGCCACATACATGTATGTGTCTACGTCATGAGATGCTCCTTTATTTTGTCACTATCAATGACTGCAGGAAGGTCAGCAGGTTGTCGGAGGAAATCCCAGTTGTGGTTGTGATGCTCACCTGGAAAGTATCGAGTCAGTCCAGTTGCAGAGCCAAACACCTGCCAAAGGAGAGTGGGGTCTTCCTCTTTGTTTTTCCGGAAAACTGCATCCAACCCTGTCGTCCAGTTCAACTCATTCAAAATGATGGTGGCTGCAACACATACATACATTTGTAGAGAAACACAAAATCATAAAAATCACTCCAACAGTAAATGTCAAGGCTTTTCAAAAAACTGTGAACATTACATAGACACTCTCACACATACACACAAATAGAATTGGTTATATCAGGCTGCAAACACTGATGGTGAGCAACCCCTCTCACAGATATTGAAAGTGACGTCAATCTGGTATGATGAGAATTTTCTCCTTTACAGGGCACACCAAAGTTTGCAGCAGCAGCAGAAAGTGAGCATAGCAGGAAAGATAGAGGATGGTAAAAACAAAATGATTCAATTTGATATTTCTGGAATAAGACAAAAATCCTCTTCTGGGTACTCAGGGGGCAGACATACAGTAAACGTTTTGTTTACCTGTTTGTCTGCTGGAGCTCTTACTGGCTTAATGCCCCACCAATCTAGTTTGATCCAAAAAGGCAGCACTCTGCCTGAGAGAGCAGGCTGTATGTCAGATTAATGTTGTGCATGACTCATATTTGAATGTGTGTGCTTTTAGATGCCGCCATCAGTGTATGCATGCTTTTGTGAGAGAAACTTGATTAAAGAAACAAAAATAAAAGAATGAAACATCAGGGCATTGGGGGAGACAGAAAGATGATGCAGGACTGAAGCAGGATGATACGTGACTGATAGCATGAAGCTGTACTTCATAAAAAAGTGCAGCATGACACACCTGTTCCCAGTTGTAATGTACACCTTCAAAAGTTGGATTTTTTTCCAGACACATTCTTCTTTTTAATTCCTATTTATACCCATCACTAATCACCTTAGACCTGATGTAATTATTATACACTGAGTCCCAGTTACTCTTTATCTGTCAAGAATAAATCACATTGTCACAATCATTTCACAAGGAGGCAAAAATATTTTATTCCATTTTTAATTATGTGAGGTTTTTTTTGTGTAGTTATGATCAAGAAAGCATAGATGAGTTAAAATCCTCAGAGACAATTTGCCTGGTAACAAGACATAAAAATTACAATATTTTTAAAATTATTTAAAATATAAGCTTTTTAAATTACAAACTTCACTTATCTGAACTTTAAAGGGGTCATATTTTGCTAAACCCACTTTTATTAGTCTTTGGTTCAGTTATTTGTGTATTTGGACCCTAATAGTTCATACAGTTTGAATTTGAACCCTCCAGGTGCTGCAAAGCTATCTTTATATTAATTCTGGCAAAAATCTAGTGGATTTCTACAACATGTTTTAATTTCTTCTTAATTTTTAATGCCTATAATTAGTTACATCATGACATTTACACATATAAGGTCAAGACTTCTGACAAACATTTCTCAGAGTATGACATAACTGTTTATCAGCAGCAGTGGTTGTAGTCCACACTGAAAATATGTCCAAACTTTGAGCCGATTACCTAAAATGTTCAGTTGTTGGTTGTATTAACGAGCACAAGTGGCTGAATGGGACAGAGCAGCACAGTCAACAACCTGGAGGGGGTGGGGCGTGAAGTGGCTCATGTGCATTTAAAGGGCCAGCGCTCAAAATGACCTTTCTGGTGTCATTACTCAGAAATAGGGTCGAAGATGGACCTGTGGAGTTGCATTAACAGTTTGTATAGACCACAGGGAAATCTTTTAAAATGTATAATTCCACTTTTAAAAAAAGCAAAATATCACTCTTAAATGAATGGCAACTGCATAAAACTTCAACTGTACATCCATGGTTAGAGGTGAAGTTTAGTATAGGAATGTAAAGGTAAAGGTAAAGGTAATACACTTTATGTTTTGTATCTTGTACCACCCAATTAAAAAAAAATAAAAATGGGATACTGTGTAAAACACAACTAAAACCAGAATGAAAAATATGCAAATCTTATACATATCACATGTTAAAACTCAGAAAAATGCACCATTTTAAGAGCAAAATATTGCAGTTTTGAAGCAGCAACCTTTTTGAAACTGGCTTGGATAATGCAATCAAAAACAGTCTGTAGTGTAAATATTTTCTAACATTTCTAACAGAATCCTACTTTTCTGCTTTCAGAATACCGCAGAAAAATTCAGTGTAGGCTTACCTTTAACAAATTAAGTAAGCAAAACTCAGCCATAAAGTCTTCATGAAAATATTCTCTTTTCTGCCTGACCCTTCCACATCTCACTTTATGTCTTCTGTTCACCGCTCTGTTGCTCTCATGACCCCCCCTCATTTTCCAGAATATATTTCCATGCTTTGTAGGATAAAAGGAGAGTTTAGGCTAGGTTTTAAATGGATCCCTCCGGTATTGTCGAGCACAGCGTGTCTCGATGATAAGTGGTGACAATTTGCTCAGGCCTGATCTCTTTGCTCCCTGAGGATGGTCCTTAATGGATTAGTCCTGCTGGTTTCAGTGACATCAGTAACATGAAGTCACAGGGTAACAAGGCCTCATACAGGAATTGTTGATATTTTAGCCTTGCCTGCATCTCCAATGAATAGAGAAGAAGGAGTGCTTTCAGGATTTCATTTACCCCACACTTGCCAATGCAGGAAGTCAATAAAGCGACCAGCCCATTAGGTGATTTATGTGCGTATGAAGACATTTCAGACAACATGAGGAGGAGAGACAAAATAAATGACTGCAGCTGATAGTGTGTGCTTAGTTACTGAGCTGATGTGTGTGTTTTTATGTCAATCCTTTGTGTAAAATTGACAAACCCATTACACCCTCTCAGATGTGTATCCTCATTGCAGGCTCACGTCACACAATTGAACACCCCCCCCTCCAAATGGACGGTTTAGACACCACTGATGAGTGCTTCTCAATAATATGACAGGCTTGGCAAGGTAGTGTCCTCTAATCTCAAATACTGGAACAAATTACAGTCTCAGTGTAAACAAATCCATCTGTCTGTTGCTGGCTGGAGGTCACCATGAAGAGAGCAAGAAATGAGAAGTAGTGACGCAAGCTTTACAGAGTCATGCCGTAGAAGAGTTTTTTTTGTTTTTTTTTCCTAACACATGATTAAACATTTTAGTAGCCAGTTGACAACTAGTACCAGGATTTATTAACTGTTATTTTCTATTTTATTTACTTTTTTGTGCTTAATCCATTGCAACTGTGCCATTAACGACCATTTGGCCTAAAAGGCTAATTCAGATGGTGGATGACTCACGTAAACAGTAAAGTTCTCCAAAATTTGTGAATTACCAGTTTGGAGTGAGATGGGGGCCCTGTATGAGCAATTTAGGCCCAGAACTGATCGATAGATAGTGGTGAGTAAAAGGCAGGTCAAAACTTTCAGACACATAAGACAACAAGACTGGCAATTTAAAATCTGATCCAAGTAGATGCATGAATGTGAAAATACAAACAGAAAAAAAGACATGATGCTTAATATTCCCTGTGAAGCTTGTAGATGCTTACAAAAACACATCACACAGGGCTCTGACAGAGACTGGTAAGCAAGATGGTGGGTGAAGGAGGTGGAGGGTGGAGGAGAGGGGATAAAAATTGGACTGTGCCATGCCAAGCAGTGTCCTGCGGTGTTGCCTGTCATCTGTGAACTGGTGGCTGAAATTAACTGTGCATTTGGAAGTGTTTGTTGAAGCGAGAACCAGAAATTATACAAGGCCCAGTAGCTGATCATACTTGTAACCTGAGTGAGACCTTTTTACATGTTCTACACAGCACCGACTTCCACTAAAATGGAAACATCTTCCACGAACCCCCATCAAAAAGTGGTTTTCTTTAAATGCTGGTCATATTTAGGGCATTAATTGTACTTTGTGCATCATTTATAAGCAAGGGAAGCACAAATTCAGTTGGAAAAAAAAAATTGTCATAAATGGACCGTACAGGACCTTACATTTGCAGGCAGAACCCATGGGGAGCAGCCACTGACAGATGTGTTTCTGGGTGATGGAGTACTAGTTAACAAGTAGCAGTCAGGGAGCAGATTAAGTGGAAAGTAGGCATTTGCAGTTGTTTTTTGCATAGCCGTAAGCTTAGCATTCTGCCAGTATCCTAGAGACGTGACCCAGCACTGGCTGATAATGTGTCATCTGAGCCTGGTTTCTGCTGCACACCAGTCAGTGACCAGTTCATGTCGGCCCAAGTAATCGTACAATACTTACAGCCTGTGAAGGAGGCAACTTATCGTTGACCATGCCTGACTGATGGAGTGGCTTAGTACTCCTGCATACTTGTCAGCGGGCTATGACGTAAGTTGGATGACGGAACTCCAAGCATGATACGAGATTTTTTAAGATAGCTAGTAATGAAAATTAACTACAAGTACCCTTTAAATACTTATGATGGCAAACTAATGTGCTGTGTGTGAGGTGACCTTTAGCTGGTTTGTAAAACAAGACCATTTAAAGCAAGCCATAGACTACTATTTTACTGTTTGTTCTCCCTTTGCAGACATTAAAAGATATTTAAAACTCCGATTAAAACATCTTTTGTCATGACTTTGTCCTATTAAACTAAATCAATTAAGAAACGTAAAACAATTATCCTTAATATGACCAGGTTCTAAAAACAAATGAAGACCCTGGTGCTAAAAGTACTTAAGTCACATTTTTAGACAATTCAAGTTGAGCATATGAACATGTTGTATTTGTTTAGCTAAGTCCACATTATACATATTTTTAACAGGCTATTTTGTGACTTTGTTGCCTTCAAATATATTTTAGTATTTTAAGAGAATGATTTAAAGTAACAACAGTACAATTAACTCCAAACCTTGTAAGATAATGTGTCCAACAGGACCCAACATCAGGAATGTAACATTTAGTTTTTGTAACAAGTCTAACAACTGTGATAGTGGCTGAGACTTTATTAAAGCATGAAAACTTAATACTAAAAATACTAAATGCAGCTATAACCTGGTTCATCTGATAAGGATTTAGACTCCACCCACACACCCATACTTTTGATTGCCAAGCACAAGAAAGGTGATAAAGATTGAGAAAGTGAGGCCTTACAGGGGCTTGTGTGTTGTTTTTCTTTTATAAATTAATTACTTACAAAACACACAGAGATGACCTCATCTTGCTAATGGAAATTAAAAGTTTCATTGTTCTCTCTGATGCCAAGTTTTATGGAAAGAAAGAAACTTCATTTTTATTGAAGGCTCTCAGACGGGGAAGCTGCTGGCATGGATAGGAATCCTAATGTGAATCCCAATCAGCTGATTAGAGCATCCTGGGAAGGCATCCAACTTGTCGCAAGGACACAGGTCGCAGACATACAGGGGGAAAGGAGGATAGCGCTAAGAAGTAGGGATTTGGAAGGAGAAAGAAGGAGATGAAGATACCTCAGACTTTGGCAGCCAGCACTGCAAATGAATGAGGACACGTATCAAGTGGCACAAGAGTCCAAAAAGAAAAAAAAATCAATTTATACACTGAAAGCTTTGCCACAGGGACCGTGACTTCAACACAAACACACTCACACAAGGTGTCACAGTATCTCAGCACGTCATGGAGTGTGCATGCATCATGCTGACAGGTGCCACACAGCGTTGATGCAAACGGGCATCAGACGAGCCTCGGATCTTCTGCCAAGGCCGCCACGCTCTCCTCTCATCTCCTCTCATTGCATCCACGCCAATCTGCCTAATGACCGAGAAGACACGCATACACTGCCATGAAATCCATATTCAATACAGTAGGTGCATGTGATGTGACACACACACACACACACACACACACACACACGCCAACTCTCACACCCCAAGTGTTTCTTCCTTTCTGTCTAAAACACATTCACACACACAGACAAACTCTGAATCATCTCTTATGTGCATGCACGCACACACATAATAAATCCCAGTCTGACCACCCACACTGGATGAGCCAGGAGGATAGCAGGACAATCAGCAGGACTAATGCGGGGGAGACAAACAGTACCACATTTGTCTCAACACACCCTACTATTAATATGCTTAATAAAGTAGAGGAACGGGATGATGGAGGGATTGAAGGTGAGATGAAAAAGTAGAACTGCAGAAAAAAGACAGATATAAAGGGAAAGAAAAATGCAAGTGAAGGGGACGCTGGTGTTGTGTTGTGAAAAAGTCTGCTGCAATTAAAGAAGAGGTGGATGACACAGCTCTCCTTGAGCATCAGTAAAAGCCACAAGGACGCCAGCCTTGTCTAGACAAAGTCCCCTAATCAAGTTACCAGTCCTCCCTCCACACAAGAAGACAGAACACCAGGGTGTGGTGTCTAATTGTGTGTCTCCTGTACACATACACACATACACACTCAGATACACATTGCTATGGCAACTCTGACAGGCCAGCCGGAGTGCCATCACTGTGGCAGCCAGTCCTTGGAGAGAGAGGGAGTAGGAAACGGGGTAAGCACCATCACCAGCAAGGCGAGGCTGCTGCGATACCTAGGGCTCCACCAAGACCCCACCCACTGCCACTTGCCCAAGAAATAAAGCAGATACCTCATAAACCTGAGTCCCACATAGGAGGACAGATTTAAAAGTTTATTTCCGTCAAAAAACAAAAATGTTTTATCTTACTGAACATCAGATTTACCCAGGCTTTAGAATCTTTCACATCAACATTTCTGCCTCCTCTTCAATACAATGAAGGTGTAAAACTTATATGAAAACGCCAGTTTTCCGAGGGGACTATCTTAAGGCATTAAATTTACAGAAATAACAATAATATCAATATATAATGACAACTCATTCGAAGGTGCATCTAAGGCTGGAAATGTGACTTTCACAGAATGTGAGTGAAATTTAGCTCACAGCACTGAAATAATAAAGACTGATGATCCTTGAACCTAGCATGGAATACCCCATGCAGTCATTTACTCCATGGGGAAAACAGACCATGTGTCCATTGTTGGCCATCTTAATTACACCTGAAATGCTGTACACTATTTAGTTACATTTGCCAGAGCACAGGCTTCTGGAACAAACATTGTGACATTATTGTAACTCTTTTTCTTAACCTTTCCAAGTCATTTCAATGAGAACTGGATGGCTACATACTTGAGGGTAGAGAATGTGTTTTTGCTGACCACAGCCACAACAAATGTAATAAATTTTGTCAGAGTGACTCAAAGAATTCCACAAGAAAGAAAGAGACGGTAGCCATATATAGTTACAGAAACCAAGCAAATGACAGATTAATGAATCATACTGGGAACAACCCCTACTCCAACACCTCAGCCCCTCTTCCACTCTTTCATCATTATAACTGCTGCTTGTAAAAATAACTGAGTGCATTTGGCAATGACAAAAAAGTCTGCACAGTCAAACCCCTCAGAGGCATGTCTGTCATTCTGCACATTCATAGTCCAACTTATGTGGAGTGACTTGCTCTATAAGTGCACAGAAACCATGTGACCACTGCATTTAGCAGACCCACTGTGATGAGTGTTAGAGAAATTGAAATTGAACACTCAATCAATGCCAAGGGCGGCATGAGTTCATAATGTGCACTACGAAGAATTAATTCCGTTATTTTAATGCCTCCTGAAAGCATGTGACAGTTATATGAAATATTTCAAGTGTTTTTTGTTGAAGGTGTAGTTTTAAGAGGTTAATGTAAACCACACATCACTACTGTACTCACTTTTCTTAATGTTTAATGAAATTCCTGTCAATGTATACCTTTGAATACAATTACATGTCATTAATCACTCATCACTCCAGTGAATTTACATCAGCTGTAAATAAATACTCAAGGTTTTCTTTCATCACAAGTTTTCTCAAATGTTTTTCTGTTCATTTAAGTGTCATCCTATTGTCGTACTGTGTTTCTGCATGTGAATGAATGTTTGCCTACAAGGACATGGCCTATAGTGTACGCAATATGTTTGTCCAGGGAAAGGTCTGCTTCCATATTCTTCTCTCTACTTTGTGCTTGAATAATAGGGTGATAATCCAGAAGGTATGTCAAGTGTGTCAATGCAAATGTATGCAATGCTGTATTTGATCTTCCATCCTTACACCACTGTATTAGGCTGTGCCAAGAAAAAAACTTGTTTGCAGACATCGGCGTCAAAATGAACAATTATATTCCATTTAGATTTGTGTTGGTATTAATTAAATTCAAGAATCTGCTGACTCCATAGATAGACACACCACAAATTCATCACTGTGATGATAAAATTCAATTTACTGTAATGCCACATTGGAAGGTCATGGATAAAATGCATAAAACTCATACTGTCTAAAAGGATTTTAAGCCTAGTCCTTTTCTGTACACAGCATTCTTTATTGTACCAGATCTAATTACTGTTACCCAGTGTAGTTTGACTGCTGGCTTTTCCAGTTTACTTTCTGCTTTATGTCCAGGACAGAGGGAGGGACATTTATCCCAGTGAAATTAGAGTCCTGTATGAGATTAACTTTGGATCAGTGTGATATAGAAGAAGAATATACATATAAATGGTTGGCAGTTGAATAAGGGGAAGGAAGGACAGCATGCAAAGAAAAACCAAAACAATCACCTAAAGTAAGACAGTGGACAGTGGATTTCTGTGGTAAAACACCACAGAAATCTGAATAACTGTATTTACAGCAGTAAATACAGTTATTCAGATTTCTTCATGACAACTCTTTAAATTTGGCTCAATTCAAGGCTTTAAGTGGGCCTAATATGTGCAGATGTACAAAATGTCTATCTGGTTTAGCAACTATCTCTTTCAAGATTTTTTCTTTTCACATAACAACCAACGATTATAAATTCTGGTATAAAAACACCACATTTAAAGCTATGGTGGGAAATATTTTTGTTTCAAATTCCAGAATAACCTTTCATCATATTCATATTGTGATTCAAGTGGTCTACAAGAAAACTATACTTCTGCACCTCTGCTTGGCTCTGTTTAGAGAATGCTGAAAAAACAACCAGTGATGGCAGATGTTGACCAATCACTGGCCTTTTCAGAGGGAGGGAGAAAAAATACAGATGACTGACAGCTGCATTGACCAATTGCTACTGTGGAGACCTAAGTCAAGGTCAGGACCTGAGGAGAGAGGAGCAGAGAAAACTGGAATTTAATAAAATACGACTTCCTTGCCTCAAAGACATCACTTTAAATGGAAGTTAGTTAAATATGACGTGAATATGAGCTGCATCTGTACCACTGTATTTTATGATCTCTGACAGACATAAACTTATGAATAATTTTTCACGTTCAATTCAATTCACAATGTGATGTAAATGTGTCAGTGGCTGATGAAGGGAATGCTTTATTTAAAGCCCAACCATGATACTTTTTTTCACTCTATATAACCTCGTTTTAGAAGCCAAAAAAAAAAAAAAAAAGTCCAGTAAGTTTGTTGTTGGCCCCCTCTGACCATAAACACTCATTACAACCAGCTCTTGCGATTCTTGCCAGGAATCTACATCAATGACCCTTTTGCTCCCACCCCCAACCCTGTCAATCACTCCAAGTTCCCTCCTCC
>JAPQRP010049709.1:0-12335 GCA_037367295.1 Apogon hyalosoma | reverse complement strand
CCTAACAACATTAAACTACCAGTTAATAAAAAAGATTCAACTAAAGACCTCAACTGTGTATCAAAATAATATTTCAGCATTTACAAATTCATCCCACGGGCTGGATTGAACCCTTTGGCAGGTCGGTTTTGGCCCGTGGGCCGCATGTTTAACACCTGTGGTTTAATCTAATCAAATTAAAGAAAGTAATCAATAGCTGCAGCTCTTTTATGAACAAATCCACATTATGTTAAAGGAATGATATTTGGCTTTTTAAAATGGAATTCTTAATTTTCCAACATTTCTCTGTGGTCTACATAAACTGTAAATGCTATGCTTGGGTGTGAATTCTTCATTCATTAAACTCCACAGGTCCATCTTCAACCTTATTTCTGAGTAATGATATGAGAAAAGTTGTTTTGAGCACTGGCCCTTTAAATGCAAATGAGCCACTTCACATCCCACCCCCTCCAGGATGTTGACCATGCTTCTCTATCCTGTTTAGCCACTTATGTTCGTTAATACAACCAACAACTGAACATTTTAGGTAATCGGCTCGAAGTTTGGACATATTTTCAGTTTTTAGTACAACCGCTACCGCTGACAAACAGTTATGCCGTACTCGGAGAAATGTTCATCGGAAGTCTTGACCTTATATGTGCAAATCTCATGACGTAATAAGTAACAAATTAGTAACAAATTAAGAAGGAATTAAAAGGGGTTGTTGGAATCCACTCGATTTTTGCCAAAATGAATATAAAGATAGCTTTGCAGCACCTGGAGGGTTCAACTTCAAACTTTTTGAACTATCAGGGTCCAAATACACAAGTAAATGAAAAAAAGACTAATAAAAGTGGGTTTGGCAAAATATGACCCCTTTAAGAATGCACTTCCACAACCAAATTTACTGAACTTGTTGCTGCGTTACCTTCATGACAAATTAAAGCCATCTGCTACATCCAGTATTATCCATGGTGTCCAACAGAAACAATGGTTTGTCTGAGTATTTGGACCATTGTAGTTGTTTTGTAATAACTGATAGCTGCAGCTCTAATTACAATGAACAATCATGCAATGTCAAAGCTTTGATTTCTGTCGTTCTGTTGTTTTGGTCCAATAATGTTAATATACCTAGACCTGACCAACTGAACCAAACCCAGATCACAACACTGCCCCTACAGGCTTGGACTGTTGGCACAAGGCATGATGGGTAATCACTTCATTCATCTCTCTTCTCACCCTAATTGACCCATCATTCTGGAACAGGGTCAATCTGGACTCATCAGACCATATGACTGTTATCCATTGAAATGCAGTCTAATACTTATGCTCTGTATCAAACTGTTGATACAGAGCATCGGGGGATATTTGTGCTGTTTTTGAGCTGTCCACGTTGTTGTCTGATGTGTGTGGGGGAGGCTGCCACCTTGACTCTGCATTAGATGATGTAATGCTGGTTGTTACTGTAGGTGAAATCTTTTAAGTACTGCTCAAATGCTGTCAAGCCAGTGTCACGAAACGCTACCTTGCTGTGTCGTCGAACTTATTACTGCCTTAAGGCATTTACAAATCACCAGTGTTTACTACACTCTCTACTACTACCAGTGTAAACACAAAAACAGCTATGTCCAGACAGCAGACTGTGACAGAAACAAGAGGAGGAGGCCTTGTGCTGCTCTCAGACATCCAAAAGGTCAATGTAGCTGCCGACCGTGCCTGAGTGCACAGCTGTTTCAGGCTTTATTACCATAGTGGATTTGAGCTCACAGTGGAACATAATAAGTAGCATAGGTGGATGAAATTAATGATCTAGAGCAGGGGTGTCAAACATACGGCCCGTGGGCCAAAACCCGCCCACCACAGAGTCTAATCTGGCCTGTGGGATGAATTTGTGAAATGCAAAAATTACACTAAAGATATGAACAATCAAGGATGTCAAAATAATTTTAGCTCAGGTGCCACATTCAGACCAATTTGATCTTAAGTGTCTCAGACTGGTAAAACACCATCATAATAACCAATAAATCAATAAATAAGAACAACTCCAAATTTTCTCCTTGTTTTAGTGTACATGAAAATGCTTACAGTTGCACATCATCTTTTCACAAAAAGTATGAATAACCAGGACAAATATGAACAACATGAAATGTCTTAAGAGAAATAAGTGCAATTTTAACAATATTCTGCCTGTTACTAAATGTTTCATGTGTTTGTAGATTAGGGCTGTAACGATATACTAATCTCACGATACGATACGATTCACGATATTCAGCTCACGATACAATATATATCACGATATTCGGCCTACGATATGATTTGATACGATGCAATACAATTCGATACACTTACACAATTTTCTGAACGATTTTAAAGGGACAGAGTGATTTGGTGACATCTTGTGAGTGTTCCATTGACTTGGATTGAATTAATTGAACTGAAAACTGAAAGCCTCAGTCAATTACACAATATATGGCTCTGACTGGACAGAGAGTCTACAGGTTGCAAATGCTGGACAAAATGAATCAAAGATGTGATGAGAAAATTAGTTTGATTTATTGAAACAAACTGTGGCTTACAACCCTTTGAAAGGAGCAGCATCACAAGTGAACAAAAGTAACACAGTGTTTCCTGTGGAACTGATCTGTTGGTGTGGCTGTTTTGTGTGTGTGTGTGTGTGTGTGTGTGTGGGGGGGGGGGTACACGCCTGCGCTGTTCGGTGGGCGCAGGTGCAGGTTCGGTTGGTTGGTCGGTCAGTTGGTTGGGGGGCAGGCAGGGCTCAACCGGTTTCCTCCTAATAGAGGGTATGCATGTCACGTCACACTAGCGGAAGTCACCACGGTTCTGCCCACTGAGTGGGAGGAAGACAGAGATGAGAGGCAGCGCTGGCTTCAATACTGTCTAAACTTAAGAACAATATTAAATAAAAATGGGGAAGAGCTGTTGTGCGATTGATTGTACGAACAGGTTTGAAAAGCAGACAGAGCTATCGTTTTACAGGTGCCAAAAGCCAAAGAAAAGAGAAGTAGATGGATCCATAAATCCAGGCAAAGAAACCTAGATTTACTTCCTGTCAGGTAACATTAATTTATGCTGTGTTTTTGGGTAAAATCATACCTTAAATTACGTATTGTTTTGGCTAACGTTATTCTCAATAAAGCTCTTGTTAGCATCTTACATGTTTTTTTGTCTTCATTTTGTGATTTTGAACCTTGTGCTCTACATGATGTGTAAACGAACTTAAACTGAGGCTAACCCAGTTTTTCAAATAAGGAGGTACTGGAGCCCAAAGCCACGATGGCATATTAGGGCCACATTAGAAAATAAAAACACTGTCACTATGACAATAAAGTCATGCAATATCAAGATGAAACCCATAATTTTATAAGAATAAAGTCAAATACAAAAAGAATTGTAAGATGTAAAAGTTGTAATATTTCGAGTATAAAGCCATAATATTATGAGAATAAAGTATATAAAAACAACCTCATAATTTAATGAAAGTAATGGCATAGTTTTATGAGATTAAAATTGTCATATTCCGGCACTAAAGCCATAATATTAGAAGAATAATGTCGTAATTGAAAAACAGGTGGGAAAGATATCATCATTTACAAGAATAAAGTCATACCTGCTCGTCCAAAGCAGTAGTATCTGTGTTGTATAAAGTATTTGATATTCATTATACTTACATCTCCACAGTACTAGTAGATCATGCATATGTTCACTGGGTCAGTCCACTGTCTACTATAGATGGACTTTGGATCAGCTGGATCAAGGATCAGGATACGCGATTTCAGGCCACATGTCAATGTTTGTGGACCACTTGTTCTTTGGTAGCTCGTACAGATCAATGTTGAGTCCAATTATCCTTAATTTCATTTCATATTTCACATTTTTCTCATTCTTGCTGTGTTTACTGTTACACTCTGTCATGTTGAAAGGTTGGTTTTTGCACTCAGTCCGACTTAGAGGGGCGTGGCCCGGGGGGGAAGTGACATAAACGCATACCCTCTATAATACTATGGGGTACAGGGCAATGCGGACTGTCCTGCCTACAGAAGTGAAAGTGAAACTTAGCGCTCATTTAGGCATTAATGTGATGGTGATGATTTGTTTGTATGAAATGTATGGTTTGGTGGCAATGATTTCACCGTGGCGCTGCGTCGTTTTCCTTCTTCTTTCTAAACCCGAAGTGCTCCCACACATCTGCTTTTAAGTATGATGGTACTGGATTTATATTCACCTCCATTCTTCTGATTCTCTTCGCTCTGACTGTGTAAACAGGTAGAGGAAGACTTCGGTGTCTTTGTACAGACAGTACCTAGACAGTAACTTGTAGAACTGCTCTACAGTGACACTAGTGGCTGGATGACCTAATCACTCTTCCTGCAAAGTGAACGGAGGAAATGGGCGGCGAGCAGAGTACCAGAGGGAACACGGGGGATTTGAATGGGGTTTAATGTATCGATACTCGCAGATGAAAAATCAATACTTTCTGGGGAAACAAAATATTGATATATATATCGCAGAATCAATACAATTGCCCAGCCTTATTGTAGATCCACTGTGATCTGTGAGTTGTAATTGACATAAAATTGTTAAAATTGCACTTATTTTTCTTAAGAAATTTCAGGTTATTCATGTTATTCACATTTTTTTTGGATAGTTTGTAAAAGTAAACATTTTCCTTAATTTCAGTCTAAAATGTGAGGAAAGTTTGGAGTTGACATTATTTATAGGTTATTATAGTATTTTATTAGTCCAGCCCACTTCATATATCATATTGAATGCATGAATGTGGCCCCTGTATGTAAATGAGTTTGACACTCTTGCGCTAGAGCTATACAACACATTATAACAAAATACGATTTATAATGTGTGTGAACTGTGAGGTTCTCTGCTTTGTGAGGGAACTTGGTTTGACATGTCCAGGCTGAACTGAAGATATCGAGGGGTCTGGTCCTACTGCCATAATAACACACTACAAGACCATTACCAATCCAGACTTTTTACTAGAGAAGATCCAAACTCCATTCTAACCAGCTGAATTATGGGTAAGTGGGTTTTCTGAGTATGAAGAGTAAATAAATGCAACTGTTCTTCATCTTTATTTTAGGTTCTGAAAACTGATGCCCATACATTATAGAGAGATTCTCTAGATCAGTGTTTCTAAACCTTTTTTGAACGAAAAGCAACATGTGATGTGATGGCAGCATGTTTCACTCTTTCTTTTGTCTCTCTTTGAATGGATACATACAAACCAGTGTTTTAACATATTTGGAAAGCATTACTAAAAATCTCAGTTTTTTTGACCTTGAACTTTGCATTCATCTAGACAAAAGGCGCAAATGTCAAGAAAAATATGTATTTTGTAAAATATGTGCAGTAGTTTGGAAGGGGCACTAAAATACATGTTTTAGAATACAATATGAATACCTGTATACCAGTGCCCTGAGGACCCTGTGCTCCCTGAAACCCTGAGCGCCTTCTATGTTCACTTCGAGGCATCCAACACCACCTCTCCCTCCTGGCCCAACCCCCCCTCCCCTTCACCTTGTTGAGACCACAGTCACCTTCATCACTGTCACTACAGCAGAAGTGAGGAAAGCGCTGCAGAGGGTCAGGCCCTGAAGGGATTCCAGGCAGAGTTCTGAAGGCCTGTGCACACCAGCCATCTGAGATCAGTTCTGCATTTAACACCATCATCCTGCAGAAACTGGTGTCCAAGTTAGTAACACTCGGAGCTTCCTCATCCATGTGCAACTGGATACTGGATTTCCTGACCTGCAGGATTATATCAGGATCAACAAGAGATCCTCCACCATCATCCTGAACAATGGCATCATCCTGAACACTGGACTGTGTGCTCAATCCACTGCTGTACACAATGATGACCCACAACTGCAGAGCTTTCCACGAGAACAATCTCATGGTGAAGTTTGCAGATGATACAGCAGTGAATCAGAGTTCAGGCTGGAAGCGGAGGACCTGACATTGTGGTGCAGAGACAACAACCTCATCCTTAACATCCAGGACACCAAGGAGATGGTTGTGGATTTCTGTAAGTCTGGTACCACCCCACCTCCTCTCTATATCGATGGAGCAGCTCTGGAAATGGTCCCCTCTGTCAGGTAGTTTGGGGCACACCTGACCAACACCCTCTTTTGGTGCACCAACACCATGGCTGTAGTAAAGACAGCCCACCAGCAGCTCTGTTTTCTGAGGAGGCTGAAGAGGGCAGGACTGGATGCTGACCTCAGGACCTTCTACAGCTGTGTGGTGGAAAGCATCATGACCTCCTGCCTCACTGTGTGTGTGGTACAGTGGCTGCACTGTGGCAGAGAAGGAGATGCTGCAGAGGGTAAAAACATCTGCAAAGAGGACCATTGGGTGCAGTTTACCCCCCACCAGGGACATTTACACCCCCACATGTAGGGAGAGAGCCACCTGCATTCTCCATGACCACATCCACCTGCATTCTCTATGGACCCACCCACCTGCATGCTCTGTGACCCCACCCACCTGTATCTTCTGTGCCCCTACCCACCTGCAAGCTGTGATCCCACCCACCTCCAGCCTCCATGACCCCACCCACCCTGTATACAAACTGTTCACCCCCCTACCCTCTGCAAAAAATATCCAGACTAAAAACAAAAAGCTTCTATCCAGATGTAGTCAGACTGTTGAACTTCTCCAACCCCCGTTCACTGACCCCTTTAAATAACATGCCATGATGCTGCTGTGTTAAACAGTCACTTGACACTTTATTCCCACCAAAGTGTTGTCACTGGTGACTCATGGTTCTGCTGGACATGCCCTATTGCACCACCATGTTAAACTATTGCTGCTGCTGTTCAGTATGCAAAACTGTAGACACAGTACACTGTTGAATTTATTTTTATGCTATTTTTAAGGATTTGATGGTAGTTTCTATTCTATTCTATTCTATTCTATTTGATTCGATTCAATTCTGTTTTAGCTCTTCTATTTTTCTCCTTTTTTCATTATTTATAATCATTATGTTTTATTATTATTATTTTAATTTTGTATATGCTGGTCACACCAAGACCTGGGAAACTGTTTTGTTTTATTCTGTCACATGGTTTGAATGACAGTAAAGTTGAGTCTGAGACTAAGTCTGAAAACATTACCACTGTGCAGTTGATACCAGTAATTATCACAGTAAATGTTAATTCAGTACTTATGTTTAAAGGCTGATTTCTGGGTCTGTGTGGAAGTTGAAGAAACAGATTGTTTCGACTGTTATACTTGCCAAGCAGTAAACATTTCATAAATCTATTTATACGAATGTGTCCTTGGGAATAAATAAAGTTGATCTGTATTGTGTGTGTGTGGGGGGAGCATACGTCTCAATTATTTTTTCTTCCGTCACTCCAAAAATGTTCAGATGAGGTTGAAAAATGCATTCCCTGCGTCTTGTTTCATCGTTTTAATTTCTCCTTCTTGCGACAATAACCGCACCCATGTGTGCGCAATTACACATCCAAACAGTTTGTACCTCCCTTTGACACGTGTTAAATATATGAGCAAAATAGCGTTCGGGTTTGATAAATTACTTTGTGTGTTCTGAATTAATATATTTACATTTCCTCCTCCCAGTACGCACTCAATTGTGTGTAAATGCCTCACATGGCATATTCATTGTGTCAAAAGTACAAACTGGATGCAGACGTGCTATTTTGCACCTTTGAAAGACACAACCCATAGTGTGCACTGTTAGTAAATCAGTTTGGACATTTGTTTGCATGTGCAATGAGTTTGCACATGTTTTTATGTATGCAAACCTTTAGTAGATCTAACCCATCGACTGGACACCACAGACTCCGGACCTGACCTACTGAGTCCAGACCCGAGCCCCACTAAGAATGTAATGGAGATGATTTCATGCAGTCGTCCAATATTCCATCATTAAGACAAGATCTAGGTGAAAATTGAGTGCAAATCTGGATGTAAATAAGTGTTGTGACACTTCATAAGCATTGCTCAGCATAAACAATGTCATTGACAGTGAATGTGTAATCCTGTAATTGAAGCTAAAGGTGATCCAGTGAAATATTGTGTAAAGGTTAGATTTATGGTTAGATAGGACTTTTCTCTGTCAGGCTGTGTACATTATATGTACAGACAGTGTCATATCCATTCATACTTGTCACTAAAGAGCATTCAGGATGACACATGGGATATGTCCACTGGCTTTTACATTCTTTCACGCTGCTACATGCAGGAACCAGGGAATACAATGTTGATATAATCTAAAGGATACAAGAAATGGTGAGTACTGCTGCCTTCACATGAGGAACGTATCTGTTTTCCCCACTGCCTATGTAGTGAAATTGCATGTACTAGTGAAACACCACTGCCTGCAATCATGGTTTATAGGCCTTTGTCCCTACATATGAAACTAAATTCCTTTCATATATGTTGGACTGGGGAACTTAGGGCTGACTCCCTTCAGTGTGCTGTCAGGAAAGTGATCCTTTTCAGTTGTGGATTTGAAATAACTACGGTGTTGTGTTCAAGCGTATTTGTTGTTGTGAAATCAAAAATGGCTGACTCAATTTATTGTGACCTGCTACTTGGGTAAAACAGTTTAGGATATGTTAATTCACCTGCTACAGCATTTTGCAGTTTTTTTAAAAAATTGTGTATACTATAAATGTGCAAAACCATCAGCTAACAGCAGCAGAACGTTAATAAAAGCATTGTTTAATCATTTGCGATCAGTGCCTTGTTATTCTCTGCCGTGTTGAAGTTCAAAGGTAATTTTCATCTTGGCAGCTCGTAAGTCAAAATATTTCCCAGTTCTCCTGTGGAAAATATGAGGTGAGGAAGTGTTCATGTGCAATTTTCAAGTTTGTAACTAGAATTTACCATAATTCCCACAGAACGTGAAGGCAGGATAATCTAACAGAAGACAAGATTACATTTTACACTTTACCTGCAATAATCTGGAATCAAATCCATTTTACAACAGGCCACACTTGATGTCCAAGGTAAACTGGCAAACCTTCAAGAGAAGCTAATAAAACTAACAAGGCTGAATTAGAGAAGCAACTGTGTTTTCATCTCTGTGACGATTTGCATTAGTGCACAAAAAATCCTCAAAGCCTCAGAACATCAAATGCATCTATGAATATGCATGAACAGCCATATGGATGTGTGATATGTTGCAGGTTTAACAGTGTATCTGAATAAACATTTTCCTTGGCCATTGACAGAAGAGACAAGAGAAGATAATCAGTTCATTAACCTGTATGGATGCTCATAAAATAAACAGCTCAAAGTAGCAGCTCCACATTAACTAACGCCACATCCGCCTCAGAAAACAACAGTAGAGCAATAAAATTTTGCTGGTCTGTGGTGATTGTGCCCTGCTGGTGGACCTGTGCAGTAAGAGGCTGAAGCCAAGGCTGCTTATTGGAGGCCTACAAGGCGAGAAGACATGCTGGAGTGAAATGGCAATTAATCTGGGAGAGTTGTAGCACCGTCTGACTGGTGATATTCTAATTTCAACGGGTGTAGAAGTTTACCTTGAGCCTTCACTCTCACATCCAGACAGGTAAGGTGACCGGACAGAAGGAAGTCATCTGGAGAAAATGTGACTTTCATCGTAAGTTCACCTTTCATTTGAGTTTATTTCAGGACATTTATCATACATACTCAAAATATAGCTTGAACTTGATTGTGTTGTGTTGACAGAACTCGAGTGTGTACTAGTGTTGTTTGATTCATTGATTCTGTCAAAGTCTAATTTAGTTTCTTTTGAGTATCAAGTATAGTTATGAGTATATCAAAAATAAGCATGTGCCATTCATCCAAGATTTTATTAATGCAGGTAAATACCCTGAAAATAGGCAATTCCTTTCAATAGTATGGCTTTTTGGTTTTGGTTTCTCATACTCAGACTATACAGGACCTTAGGATGTTTGTTATTCATTGTTTTGTGCTCTGAAATGTAACAATTTTGCGTGTCCTTATTGAATCCCTATATCCCTGTTTCAGTGTTACTCCAGTTCTCTGTAATGAACCAGTTCTCTGTAATGAACCTAATGAGAATGATCCTCATATGGATGAAAGAGCACCTTAACAAGAACACTCTCTCCAGGGTTGTATATCACCCACAATGCTTTGCAGTTCAGCAAGTGGTTCAACAGCATACCACCACAATTAGGTGGGAGCAGAGCTGTACAAAGAGAGTTCCGGTGATCACGTGGTTCAGGTAAGCCTGAATCAGAGGTGGGACCAAGTCAGTTATTTGCAAATCATATAAGTCTCAAGTCTTTGTCCTCAAGTCCCGAGTCAAGGCTAAGTCCCAAGTTGAGTACCAAATCCTAAATTTTGAATTTCAAGTCCTTCAAGTCCCCATGTGCTTGGACTCGGTCTGTGGTGCACTCGGACAAGGTCCGTAGTACACACAGACCTTGTCTGAATGCACCACGATGAGACGTAGGGAAAACCAGAAAACATCATGCTGAGAAATGGGAGAGTCGTTAAGAAGAACTGATGACACTGGAGGTGTACAATTCTGATGGAACTGATCAATTGGAACCGGTTCTAAGTTGGAACCAGTTTTTGATTCCCACCCTACTGCTGACAGGTCACACAAGCACACTGAGAGAGTGGTGGATTGCGTCGCTCCGTGAGGGAGGTATGAAATGACTTGATTAGTACCCTTTTTTAATGACACACTTTTTAATCTTAAAGTTTTGGGTAATGTATCCAGTCGTTTTGTTGTAAGGCTGAAGTCCGAGTGAAATCACAAGTCATTGGTGTTCAAGTCCAAGTTGAGTTACAAGTCTTTTTAAATTTTGTCAAGTTGAGTAAGGTCTTCAAATTAATGACTCGAGTCTCAGTCATGTGACTCGAGTCTACATCTCTCTGGCCTAAATAGTTCCAAACAAAGCACTGTCATGTTCTTCTGTGTGACAGAGCGGTGAATGCATTATTGTGTGGTAAATCTCAAAATAAATCACACACAACTGTTGTTGCACTACTGTATGTATTGTTGTGTCAGTTATGCTTTTGAGTAGTGGGGTTGACCACTGAAAGGACCGCATTTATTACTTTAAAAACTAAAATTTGGGGGGAAAGGTTTGTGTTGGCTTGGGTCAGCTACTTACGTGAGTGGTGCTAACTTTAAAAGTTCATTCATTCTGCTATTGTACTGTACTCATAAGGCGGTAGACAGTTTACCATTTTTAAGTTTCACTATTGTAGCACTGTGGTTCAAGCAGAAAACAGTGGTTAGCTGTGAACACTGTGTGCCTGCCAAGCTCTGCTTTCCTGATAACACGCACAATGAATGACATTAACCAGCGGATAGCACAGCAGCTAACTTAGCATGCTAGCATTAGCACAGACACTAAACTCATTAAAAACTCAACAGTAGCAAACCCAAAACTCAACAGAATTCTTATAGGATGAGTTGGATATTACAAATGCCAAGTTACAGAAGTTTTGCCTCCTTTAACTTGAATGAATGATATGAATGAATAATAATCTTAATGAATTTTTATTGGTAGAGCTCAGCTCTACAGCAACTCTCCTAATCAGCACATGACCTCATCTGACAAACTTAACCAAACACCGCCAGGTTCAGCAAAACAACTAAAATAAAAATCTGTTGATAACAAAATTTGTACTAAACATCACCTTATCTTAAAAGTGTTATAATTTGTGGTTATAGTGGTTAAATCTCAACAGCTGGAGAAGTCAAGCTAGCTAACTATAAGGCTACCGCTGAAAATCTAACATTACAGTTGTTTAAAAGACATAAACTTATACAAACACTTACATATACTAAAGAAAAACAGAATTTATTATGTAAATGTCCCCTAATACAAGAAATACACTTGATAATTTGAAAGATGACAAAATCTTATTATCTTAGCGCTAGAGTTGCTAGATCAGCTGCAATAGAAATGACTGTGTTACACTGTTACACTCAGTGTTGGAACTATCTGCCTCTACATAACCTGGAAGTAGGCCCATATTTCGTCCGCCATTTTTTACAACGGGAGTCTATGGAAGTGTCACGACTCTCTTATATCGAAGGCTCTGGGCGGGAGTAATGTTTGTAAAGCTCTGGTTGCCATAGTTATGACTAAAGGAGGAAATGATCAATAAACTGTTTAAGATTTAATTAGTATCAAATGACAATACAGCAGAACAAATAATACATGTGGATGCAATGTTTGCTTAAAGGAACAGATCACATTTTTATGTATTCAGATCATTTGTCATAATATAATTGCATGCTCTCCTCCTAGAACCGTCACCTTATCGTGGTGGAGGAGTTTGAGAGCCCTAATGACCCTAGGAGCTATGCTGTCGGG
>JAPQRP010049708.1:0-12339 GCA_037367295.1 Apogon hyalosoma | reverse complement strand
AATCCAAAACCGTAGCGCCTATCTGTAAAATTGTTGCACATTAGTCTTGTTGAGGGGTGGTGCCAACATATTTGACAAATAACCTGTGTAAAACAGTCTGAACTGAATCAGCAGTGGTGGTACAAATGCAAGTATGCAAGTGTTTTAGTTTGAAAGACAAATTGTGAATTTCCTGTTGGAGTTAGGTCATGGGTATCACTATATGATTTGTCGGGCTCAATGAGACGAACATTTTGGTGTTTGTTTCATGTTTCTGCGAAATTCCTACTGGCCTCTAGGGTCATTTTTGTGTCTCTAGAGGGTGCTAGAGAGCACATTTTAGCCTTTAAGGGGTTAATTTTTGCAATTTATCAAATTTTTCACCAGACCTGACATGCGTGCCAAATTTGGTGAGTTTTTGAGCATGTTTAGGGGGTCAAATTCCACTTTAAAGAGACGGAAGGAGAATAATAATAATAACAACAACAACAACAACAATAATGAACAAATGAAATACAATAGGGCCTTACCTTTCCAGGCAAGTCCACTCACTGTGTGAGTGGGACTTACCTTCCAGGCTCGGTTTGTAATAAAAAAAACAAACGAACTACAATAGGGCCTTTGCCCAGGGCAAAGGTCCTCTCCCTTCTCCCTCCCTCGGGCTCGGTCCCTAATAAAAAACAAAGTACAATAGGGCCTTGCCGTTCCAGGCAAGTCCACTCACTGTGTGAGTGGGACTTACCTTCCAGGCTCGTTACCTAATAATAAAAAACAAACAAAATACAATAGGGCCTTGCCTTTCCAGGCAAGTCCACTCACTGTGTGAGTGCGACTTATCTTCCAGGCTCGGTCCCTAATTAATAAAACTTAAAAGAAATTAAAATAAATCAAGAACCAAACATGAAAACAAACTAAATTCAATACTCCAAGATACGTCCATTGATTTACTGCTTTTTAATGTTTACCTTCAGTTACCTTAGGAATATAATATTTAATCCTGTTTAATTCCTCTCTTACTTGTTCTTTTATTCTTCATTTTTTCTTCTCTTACTCTTCTTTTATATTTATTTTATTTTCTCTTAATTTTCATCTCTTACCTGTCCTCTTATTCTCTCTTAATTTTCTCTAGATTTCCTCTCATTTCTTTTTAATTCTCTTCTCTTATCTGCTCTTTTACTTCTCTTATTTTCTTAATTTTCTTCTCTTATCTTTCTATTCGTCTATACTTTATTGTCCTATTCTTGTCGCTTGTCTGTACTTACTACACAACAAAGAAACAACTTAATAACATATTCTGTATGCAATGTTAACTGTAAGTTTTGGCAAATCTCAAACAATGATTTTCAAATGTGCAGAATTCAGGCTCTGCTCACCGATTGTTTACTTTTAGACTTGGTTGCTCTGTACAGGGAGGGCTGTCAACAGAGATGTTTTCTTCAGTTTTTCCAGGCTTTCAGTCGAGTTGTTTGGTTTCACTTTCCCATATTTTGTCTACCAGTCAGTTACACAGTCAGTGTGAAACTGCCATTCTTCTCTCTGTGTCTTCCTTTAGTCTTTGGTCCTCCACAGGACAACGACCCTTGCTCCATGAGAATGCCCGATCCTCCACCAAAACTGTTGTTATTCTGGTTTCAGAAAGACAACGTGAAAACCATTGGATCGTCTCATGGAGGAAAATTTTATTCAGCTTACTTGATGAATGGACACACGGGCACCTGAATCACACGTGTCATTTTTGACAGTCCTTCTTATGCTCATTTCAGAATTGTTTACACAAATACATTTACGTAAGTATTTTGTATAAGACCAGAACCATTGCAGACTGGCTGGCACCTCGGCCTTGATACTGTGTGATACCGCGTGTGAACATCGCGTGTGAACAATATGATGGACTCGCTCTCAAGTGCTATCAGACAAATGAAGAACATAACAATTCAGATTCCCACAACGATGGACTCGCTCTCAAATATTATCAGACAAATAAAGAAGATAACAATTCACAATTCCCACAGTGGCAACGAAAGGTGAGGGTAAGGTATATTAATTTTCTACTTCACACTTCTCGTAAACCTGACGATGCATGGTACTATGCTTCCATTAACCTGCAGAGTTGTGATGCCTTCTATGCTAAGATGTGACAAGCTGGTAGACTTTACTTGAAAATGACAGGATGTTTTAACAACCATTTTGGCAATCAAATAGCTTTAACATTAGTAATATTTAAATAAAGTGTAAGATTTTCTTAGACAAAAAAATGCATGTGTTAAGTGTTCTCCATATATCACTGTCAATACAGATCATGTTCTGTATGCATGTTAAAACATGCTCCATGTAGAGTTAGGCTGTGTGTCTCTAAATATACTGATTTAATCAAACACGAATTAAAGTTACATTTCAAAGGTACACACAGTTGTTTGAAAAAAATATTACTCGTATATTTATTTATTTCATGTTATTTGAAATTATAGACATGTCTTTATAAAATAGCACAAAATAGGACACCTTGTTTCCTAATTTTAAGAAAAGATGAAGTACAATTAAGGGATAAGATCTTAGATTCTCAATATCAGGATCCTTTTACTAAAAATGTTAAGTCATTTCAATTTTTTTCCATTCGTGAATGTAACAACTTTCTGCAGAAGAAAGTAATTTAATCTTCAGAGGCTGTTAGTTTCTTATGAGTGAAATAAAAACCAAGTGCTGAAATTTATTTTATTTTGCAGATTTTAGATTGAGTAAAAAGTTATAATAATAATGGATTAGATTTCTATAGCACTTTTTTAGGCACCCAAAGTGCTTTACATTAGTGATTTATTCATTCTCACATTCACACTCTGGTGGTGGTATGCTACGTGAGTAGGCACAGCTGGGGCAGGCTGATGGAACCGTGGGGCAATATGGGGCGAAGAGTGAGTGGGTTAACATGGGATACATTAAAAATGTTAGGTAAGTAGACATATTTTCCAAAATAAAACAAACATGTGCGACACAGTGATGCAAAATTGCCCATAAGTATGAATGTGATATATGACTGGTACATATCCATGGTCTACCCTGCCTTCGCCTGAAATGTAGCTGGGATATGCTCCAGCACCCCTGCAACCCTCTTGAGGATAAAGTGATTCAGAAGATGAATGCATGAATGAATAAAACAAACACAGGAGATGCTGCAGGTCACAAATTACATCTGTAAAGGACTTGACAAATAGGCTATAAATTGTTCAACACCTACATGTATTATTTATTAAAAAAAAAAAAAATCTACTCAATATTTGGACCTTGGGAAAAATAACACTGTAAAGGTCTCACAGTAAAACAGCTGGTCCCCCAAGTATACACAGTACACATTAGATCTGAAATGATTAATCAATTAATTGCCTGGAATCTATTGAAAGAATATTCAATCATAATATAGGGTTGAAGTTCCATTTTCTTAATTTCAATGCTGCAAAACATTGGTTCCACTGTTGTGTTTCTTATAGATGCTTACTGTGATACACATGATGCCAGGATCAAAACAATCAGCAAGGAGCATAGGTCAGAAGACACAAAAGACAGAAAATGCCTATATGCTCACTTTTCTTCATTGGAACCATACTTTTTTAGACTTTTAAGTTTTCGCATAAACATTAAAAAAATATATATTTGGCTTTATTTTATTTTATTTTATTTTATTTTTTTAAGTTGTATGCTAGTTCCATCCTAAGTTGTTAGTACGTAGTAAATTGGTTACAAATTTTTGAAGACTGCAGTGCACATATTTGTAGATGTCATTTGACTTTGTTGGTCATAGTGATATTTTTATATACAGTATGGGCCTGGTCAAGGGGAGGTTATCATTATTTTAGCAAATTTTGTCTAGTTTTTGGATCTGTGTTTGGTTTTTGTAAAATTCCTGATGACAAAAAAGTTACAGCCATATGAAGATGGGCACATCTACTCTGTGAAAGCACATCTCGGACTGCCAATTTTCTCATGAAAAATTGTAAAAATTTGAAAAATGTAATATATGAAGTTCTTTTTTCCATATTTTACTTTTTATTATGTGTATCCAACATACTGTGTTGAGATTGTTATACTATCGTTTCCAAAAAAGCAATTTTTGCATGTAAAGTTTGGGGCCTGGAGATTTTAGGCATTTGATCCATTACCATGAAGTAAGTACTGAAGTGTTTTTTTTTTTTTTTTTTTTTTTTTTAATTGTTTTACTTGGAACTGACTAATAAAATTCCAGAAAGTAAAGATATGTATACCTATTTAAGGTACCTTATACAATTTTTAAAAAAATGTAAATTATAGATAACTATGTGAACTTTGCATGTCTTTTTCTTTGATCTGTTACCAATGACTATCTTACTTGCACTAAATATTGTAACAAGCCATCCTGAACACATGGTTACATAACATTTAAGCTAACCAAGTGTACACAAATATGAAATAACATCAACTTATATATTGATGAAGAACAGGGTGTGTCAGAATTAGTATTAGTATAGAATTAGTATGTAACAAACACATTGGGTGCATGTCCAACAGAAATTTTGGTTCAAGTGAATTACCTAGATTTTTTAAATCCAGTTTTTTTTTTTTTTTTTTTTAATTCCTTACAAGAATACCTATATGATTTATTCTGTGATATGATTTCATGCCTTTTTAGGTACCTACAGGAAGTAGTAGTTTCATTAGCCTTCCATGCAGAGTGCCGGCTTCCTCACACTACTACCAAATGAGGTAGAGAATTAGGTAGAGACTTCTATGTATGACTTTGTCTGATCTACTGAGTGTTTGAGTTCCCTCCTGAGGATATCATCAGTGAGTTTTAAGTTCAAGGAGAATACACAAACTGTAATCTTTTGTTAACAATGTATGATCAAAGAATAACATCAAGGTACTCATTTAAATTTTGTACAGTTACTTGTTTCTTATACTAGTCCTGTTGTATATAATAAAGTTGTAACTGGAAACGTACCTGTTTTTTTTCTTCAAACAAAATAGTCTGTACTTTTGAGATTATAGTCTGTTTTGATCCGTTATTCAGTGGGCAGTTTGATCCATTACTTTCTTTTGCCCCAAATGAAATTTTAATGATGGCACATTTTTGCGACAACACTAACTGGTGTTATAGAAACACATATTAGTTAACATATTTAATTGTATTTTATGTGAAGTTTTGTTGGGAACAGGGCATTTTAGGCATTTGTGTGAGTAAAAAATACTGATGTTCTTTTTAAAAAATCCGTTATTTTGCCTTTTTTTTTAACCACAAATATATAATTTAAGTAAAATCATCATTCTTGTCATATCAAAGTACTTACAAATACCTACCAAAATATGTTTTATAAGTTACTTTAGGTTATTTAGTTGAAACAATACACCCATCAGTCCCATATACTTTTATAGTGTTGTTGTTATTCCTATATAAAAAAATTAAAATATATTTTTGTACTTTTATACTTTCTGTGGTTGTTGTTTTAGCTAGTTCGAGAATTAAGGACAAGTTGTTTGTCATTTTCAGACATGTCTTTTTCACATTTAAACTTTTTTTTTTGCCTATTCTATTTTGCCTACTTGTTTAATCAAATGGGAGAAATTAATCGATAGTTTAATCGAACTTAGGAAAATAACCGATAGATTAATAGATTAATGGAATACAAAAGTAATGAATGCTTTACCATGCTTTGGTACTGAACTGTATTTCGTATTTTGAAAGGCTGAACCGGAAGTTCAGTGCTGTCATTTTCTCTTTGACAGCAGTATTTCCTCAAGTCCCATCACGTTGCTACATGGTTATACACCGCCCATTTTCTGACAATGGCCACTTTTAGGAAATGACCTGCCTTGACCTGTCATCCCCGAAGTGATGGAGATGAACCAAAACATCACAGACGTTGTTCTTAAGTGTGCTACGGACAGGGCCGCCGATCCTGGGATTTTCCCAGCTTGCAAGGCCGGGAAGAGCGAGGACACGGCGTTGGAACGAAGCAGCAGTGGCGGCGTGGACTTCCCGGTGTCTGTAGTTCTTCCAGCCGGCGGTACCGGGGAGAGAACCGGGCTACTCACACCCAAACAGTTCTGCACATTTCTGGGCAGGCCGCTAATAAGCTACACCATCCAGGCTTTTGAGAGGTAGGTAGAGTTTACACTGTTAAAAGGAACGTGAATATCACTTTTTGTGTTTGCATGCAGTCACAGGTATAGGAAGAGCAAAACATGGTGTGTGGATGAGCTGTCAGTGCGGGGGCTTCATTCATTTTTGTACTTGTCTGTTTTATTTTTATTTATCCAGTTCCAAAGCGAAACACATATTTATAACAAATGGCTTAAATTATACATTTAGATTTTCATTATTTTCTTCTGGCTTGTTCCCGTAATCTTTATTTTATTAACATACATTACTTTGCAAAAGTCGTAAGCCAACATTACATTTTTTGGGTCATATGTTATAATGATAACACATGCATTTCCCAGATTCTGTATTAAGATCCAATCTGGATATATGGGAAGTATGTACAGCAGTAAAGAGAAAGAGAATATAAGCTAATGAAGCAAAGCCTCTTATGGCCTTAGTATTGAAATGAAGTAGGCCATTTGATGACGTTGGACATTGTAATATATGGGGTCTATGGGGATTGAGTATTTCAGGAACCAGCCTGAAGTGGCCATTCAAGGAATTTCAAGTTATCACATGCCCATAGTGGCTTCATCTTTTTCCCCTGAGGGTGGTCCTTGTTAAAAACACTATAATTTAATGGAGACCTTTTTCCAGGAAGTGATTTAAATATTTTTTCCTACAAGTTTTCAGCTATGCAGTATGAAGTGTTATGAAATTGGTGTGTGTGTTCCTTTCAGCACGAGGGTGGTGGGTGACGCGTGCATGTACGTATGAGTGAGTGGTCGAGAGACGTGAGGGAGTGGCAGAGTTTTGAGTGTGTATATGGAGTGACAGAGAAAAAAAGTGTATGCTAATGTCCATGTACAGTTTATAAAATAAAGCTGCTGTCTGAAACCAGGGAGCTGAGTCTGCTGCTTCCACTTCTGGTATAGTCTAGATGTAAAAGGGGGTCTATGTGCAACCCCCGGCTTTTTTTATGCCACCTGTTTTTTTGTTTTTGTTTCTTGTTTTTTTTTTTTTATCCTTGAAGTGTCTATTTTCAGAATATGCCTGGTACCAACCTGAATTAATGTCTGAAAGGCTTCATTTTTAACCCTTTAGTGCACTAATCCAAACCAGAAAAATCAGAATATGAGTGAGATAACTTTTGATGTAAACTACTTACAGAGACAAATTAACACATTTTCCAATACAATTCTTACACAAGGAATAAAATAAAATATTCATTTTTAATATTTGACAACATTTTGATTGTTTTTATTTATTTACGGCTAAAAGAAGGCTGAACAATGCTTATTTGGCAACTATTTTTTCATATTGCTTCCAACTATTTGACTGAATCCTCATCATCACTGAAGAAATCTTCTAAATCAATTTCCTCCATTCCCAGCTCTTCATCCTCATCATAGTCCCCTCCCTCTTCACCCACAGACAAGGTATTGCTGGCAGAATCAGCTTCCTTGTCAAGAGCTGCCCGCTCTTTTGACTCTTCTCTTTGAGCCAGTATGTCTACAAGAGAAGGAGGGAGGATGGGCCCAATCGTCCAGACAGGTTCCACTATTTCCTCCTCTACTGTCTTCTTCCAACCCATGTCTGGATCATATGGTTTGGGGCTCTTGATTATTGCCTAGTCTGCTCTCTTATAGCTGGCCACCCTGTAATTGGTGTGCTGTACGTGAGGGATGAGACAGACTTTTAGGGGAGGCAGGCGTTCCAGGTCTGCTTTTGATTTACGGTCCAGAACTTTGTCAGGACCTACCACTTTTTGTAACATTTTGAGTCTTACTGCATCAACAAATGTCATCTGACCTTGGCCATACATGATGCATGTGAACCTCTCCATCTCCTGCCAGGGCTATATGCTTGGGTTTTTCACTAGGAGCACAGGTGCTCCCAAATGAAAAAAAAAAATTAGGAGCACAGAAACAATTTAGGAGCACTATGAATTTTCTTTAATAGCACAATTTTATTTTTAACATTAAAACAATGTACACACACATGCATCATTGGGCCTATTGAGCATTTAAACACAGAGAACATCCCTGTTCTGAACATCCCATCCTAACCCTAACCTTGTCAGATGGCTCTTCCATGGCCCAGCAGGAAGCGGACCAAAATATAATTACTGTGACGCGCAGAATGGAGACTATAACTCTAATTCTGGGATCACGGCTCCCCCGATCAATAGGCTAATTGAATGCTTAGCTTTCCAAAGCGCTGAACACCCGCCTGTTGCTCCTTTCAAAGTGAATCTCAGGGCCACCCCTGGCCAAATTGGGGCTCTAAGCAGAATTTTATTTTGAGCCCCCCTCCAAATGACTATTACTGAAAAAGTCTAACAAATTAGAAGAAGAGGAACAACAGACAGAGAGACAGACAGACAAAGGAGCTGAAACATCAAGACTACAGGGCTAGGACAACAGTTAAAGACAGAGGATGAAAGGATGAGAGGAGGAAAGGAGTGGAAAAAGATGAATTAGGGCAGGGGTGTCCAATCCTGGTCCTCAAGGGCCACTATCTTGCATGTTTTAGATATTTCCCTCTTCCAGCCCATCTGAAGGTCATTATCAGGCTTTGGCAGAGTTTGGTGATAGGGATTTGAATCAGGTGTGTTGGAAAAGGGATCCATCTAAAACCTGCAGGATAGGGGCCCTTGAGGACTGGATCTGGACACCCCTGAACTGGGGACTGAAAGCACAGAACAGAGGAAGACAGGTAAGAGACATGGAAATGAGAAGGACATGAACAAACACAGTATAAGACAGACAGGAAAACTTACAGACTGACAGTCTGACTGGAAATAATCAGCTCAACTGAAACCAACAGACACAGGATGAGAACCAGGACCCCACAAGGCCCAAGACCCCACAAGGCCCAGGTCCCCACAAGGAATGGGACGATGGAAACAGAGACTGTGGAACAGAGTCACAGGAAGCGCTGACTGATGGCTCCAGGACCTGCCGGTATGGACAGAGCCGGTACCGGGCCACAAAGTTTTTCTTTTTTACTTCAACAATGTACCCCCCTTCAAGTGAAACACGGTCCTCCTCTTGTTTTGATTTTTTTCTTTTCTTGCTCCAGATTCATACTGTCGTTTAGAACATTTCTCCTCCTCATCCAATAACCTGTTAGGGCATTTGACCGCTGATTGGTGAGATGCTGCATGCTGTCAATCAATGTGGAAACACATGGGGTGTCAGATGACTTGTCTCTTTTTTTCTCTCCTGCTTCGGGCTGACTTGATACTCCACGCATGTGCCGCGCCTCATGGCAGCATGCGCATTTATCCTTTGCAGTGCATTTGCAGAGAATGCAGCCCCTCACAGCTCACACAAAGTGGGGCCCCCCATGGATCGTGGAGCCCTACGCACTGCGCATGTTCTGCGTGTAGGAGTGGTGGCACTGGTGAACCTTGAAGCATGCTACCTTTTTCTTACAAGGGCTAAGCATGTATAAGATGTGCAAAAGTGACGAACCACAGCAATGTCAAATATTTCACAAACCAGCAACACAAAACATGTGACTAAAGCATCACTGTGAGATAGCAAGCTTGCCAAGATGCTTCACATTAAAACAGGATCGGGAGAAAGAGAACAAAAAGCGAGCAAGTAGAGCGCATCGTACTTTGAGTAAATATTACTGCCAGGAACAAAATGCGAATGAAAGGGGTGAAATCTGTAGGCTACTCATATGGGTGCTCTCTTTTTAGTTTTTCTACTCGCACCAATCTATCTTCAGGTGCATATGCGAGTGAAATGCTCGCACTGTACAGCCCTGCTTGCTGAAGCTCATCAATTACAAGCCACTCCTCATCAAGCTGCCTGAAAGCTTTGTGGAGTTCTGGATTCTGTTGGAGTTTTTTCAGGGGATTCACCTTGCCTTTTCCTTTAAAAATGCTGGTACAGTCCTCCCCAGTGAAGACATAGAACCCCAGCAAGGTGCTGCAGTACTCATGGCCCAGGGACTCAGACAGTTCTGTGACATTGATGAGTGTGTGATATTTACCAGAGCTGTGGTCAAGGTAGATGGTCAGGTGGATCTTGCTGGCATGATAGAGAAGGATCATCAGGATGTCAGTGTCTCCACCACACAGGACTTGTCCCCTTATTTGACAGCCTGGTGAAGGTACAGTACGATGTGGCTGTCTGCCTCCTCCTGGTTGGACTGCAGTTCAAATATCTCTGAAGTCTGCACCTGTTACATAATGTACATTAACAATTTATAACAACTGCACATTGTACATTGTGTATAGAATTACTGGAAGTCCTCATGGCCCTATGAGCATAATGGCCATGCTATTCATGTAAATCTGTTGTAACTCCCTCCCCCAACTCCCACCTCCCTATGTTAGTGAATTGTTTTATAAATGGTACAACAGATGTACTAATAGACTGAAAGGTTAAGTGTTATATTATGATAACTTACTTTTCCATTTGTTGATGTGATTTCATAGGATTTCCCATTGATACACACAACTGCTTTCAGGCTCTTCTTTCTCTGGGATGCTGCCTCCAAGGAATGGCTTGAAGTCATAGGGCTTCCAGGTGTTTGGACCATTGATGATGTACTTCTCAGTACAGCCATGCCTGAGCCTCTCCTGGGCTTTGATGAAATCTGGCTGGTAGCAATCTGTGGAGAACACTTATGTCCAGGAGCTGCAGACAAATCTCCCTAAAGGTTGGTGGGATGTTTGACAACATGTGGAAGAGGGCATTGGCATCCTGGATGTATAGGGTGTCCTTGGGGAAGGGTACCTCCTCATCCCTGTCCTTCAGCAGATGGTAGAGGATGGTGGCCTTATTCGTTTTGGCAAAATAGCCATCAGGAGATTCAAGAGCATGAGGAACAGGTGAGACGGGATACCTTATGAGCTCTTCAAGATTGATGGGTGTCTCCATCACCTGTGACTTAATGAGTAACTGTAAGGCGAGGTTACTCGTCTCCTCGTACACAAAGAGCTTTAATGGAGAATAAAGAAATGAGACTGGTATAAATACAACAGACCTTCACAAAATGTATTTTGTGTAATGTAAAGTGATATTAATATAAGTTAAATCAATATTCACCTTCCTTTGTGCAGATGTAAGTTTGACCCTCTTGCTGCAGTGATCCATCGTTTTGAGCTTAAAATTTCTTGATGCGGTCCAAGAACTCCTTCCTCTTGGAAACAAAGCACTCTTGGATAAACTCCTCCTTGGCAGCCCTGCCTGCAGCCTCGGCCTGCAGCACGTCAACCTCAACCTCAGGATCGATTGGAGCCCCAGATGCTAGGGAGTACAGTCGGCTTTTGTCAAGGATTGTCCAGGGGTTTGTGAAGCCCTTGATGGCAGTGATCACTCTCTGTACTGCCTCCTCAGTCTTTCTAATCTGGGCAAGCTCCAGGTCACGGTGCTTGCCTGTTTTTGGTGTGTCAGGGTCGTCAATCATGCCACACATCTCCAGAGTAAGCTCATTTCCTCCTGTCCTTCGAAGAGTGCAGATGTGTTTCCTCGCTGCTCCTGCTTATCCTTTTTTTCCCTCTCCTGCCTCTGCAAGAGTCTTGTGTTTCTGTGACTTATTTTATTACTTACTTTTTTGTGTCTTTTGATCCCCTGCTTGCTGAACACATCAATTATGGAATTGATCAGCTGGTCACTCAGTGTGATTGACAAGATTTTTTCACCCAGGAACAGAGGCCCGGGAGAGCCTGCCTGCCCTGACAGAACTTTTGCAGCCAGGTATTCCAATGGACGACTTGGACAAGTGGCGTGTGGTATGTCTGTCGGTTCTGTCAGTGGAGGATATTGCAGATGTGTATCTATTTGGATTCATGGTAGCCGGCTATCTCCTGACTGGTCTTGGAGTTGCACTGGTCTATCGTAAAATTGGGAAAACGGCAGAACATAAAGCAGCCCCTGTGCTGTCGGTCGAAATTAAGGAGCGCTTCAGAGTTGTTAGTGACAGAGTGACTGAATTACAATGGGTCGTGTCACAGTCGGTGGATAAGGTGTTGGATCTGACGGGACGAGCAGCAGATTCGCACAAGAAGCTGGATTTCATTGCTTAACAGACCGCAGAAGCTCTTTGGCAGATCGCGGGACTGGGTAGGAGTTTAGACGAAGTGTGTGGAAGAGGGAGATCTATCTGCTCTGAAGTTCTATCAAATCTTCCCGTTAAATTATTTTCTCCTGAGACCTGGAGCAAGCAGCTGGATTTCTTCATCTAATCTTCTCCCATGCAGTCAACACATTCAAGGCCAGGACATAGTG